>JAVYIG010004889.1:0-149432 GCA_035222895.1 Strongylocentrotus droebachiensis
CTGGAGAAAACAGACCACCACAAGAGAAGGTACACATATTTACTTTTGATCTAACTTGATCTGTTTAGTTTTTTCAAGTAAAACACAATTTTGAAATAGGTGAGGTCAAGGTCAAGCTGAAGGGGATGCAAAGGGCTGGTTTGAGAAGTATGTTTTCATGGGATGGCTATGTATGAATCCACATGTCTACTAACACGTTGCTGAAGTGTTTCTCTTTTTAGGATTAACATTGTTAAGCTCATGTGCAGGGGGGAAGGGGGGGAGGGTCCAATACATGAAAAGGAACGTCAAGCAAAAAAAAATAAAAAAATTGACCTTCAAATTTTGCTGAAAAACTAAACGTTGAAGACAACTAAAATATTAAATAGTGCTATTTATTTCAAATTTGGTTAATATATTGAATTGTTTATAATTCTGTTCCAGGGATTGAGAAGGAGGGCTTCCTGTTGAGAGATCATGGGGTGCCTTGAGGTTCCAGTCTTGATGTTCTGCCCCTTACCTCAAAGCGATGGCCTCTTGTGCCTGACATATTGGGAGCAAAGCACAATGGACTGGTAATTCATAATGAATATTAGAATGTTTTTTTTTAATCTGGTAAAGAAACAGATAAATTCATAGCAAGTGAGCCTGTCATGGCATTTCGAGTGACCCAACATTTGCTCCTGCAACGACTGCTCAAGGCTTTATTTGTCAAATGTGTAGGGTTAGGCCGAGGGTTGCAATTGGGATTGAGGTTCGGTGTAAGGTTAGGGTTTGGTCTAGTGTTGGATCCAGGGATGAAGTTAAGTATTTGGATAATAGTGTAAGAAATTGATGTTGAGCAAATGTCTTGAGGAACAAGTGTCATACAATCAGATTTTCCAGGTGCTGGTGGAGCTGTATGTATTGATACTCATCATTGGCAGTTTAAAAATCTTCCTTTGTATTAGTAAACTAAAAAAACGCTGACCCCCAGTTTGTGAAACGTGTACCTGATTTTTACGACATGCTCTATTGTTTAGCGGTTATGTTGTAACACAAAATAAATTCTTAATCTTAATCCTGGATCCATAGCTAAACGTAATATTAACCCTAAAGCTAATCTAAAACCACAACTTGAGCAATAACCATATATCTTGATGAAATAAAGCTTGTGTTAAGCATTGGCAGACCGCAAGTCAGGTTATCCTAAATTCCTTTCTACATACTGCTATTGTATAAAGTTGATATTTAAGTACATCATATTGCAAGTTCTAAAATTTCTTTAAAAACCTTACCCTGCTGCAAGATGATAGTGTGTGAAGTAAGTTAGCTCATAGTAGAGCATGAATTATTACCTGCAACTCTCAACCAATACACCCTTGCCACCTGCAATCCATCTCAGTTTCACAATATATTCTTTAAACAACATTAACTGAAGTTCAAAATTTTGATTAGTGATTAAGAAAGGCTACAAAGAATTGTATTCTTTTTTCACACTTGTATAATAGAGGGGGAGGGGGGGGGGGGGGGCAACCTAGCAGTACAAGATCTAATTATTTTATATGACTATATCCTGTTGTCCTGGGGGTAGATAACCCAAAACCTGCAAGTGTGATAAAGACAAATATGTTTGTGTACTAAAAGTGAAACAAAAACAAATCACTGGAAACTTTTGGTTGTTAATAACTCAAAAGTTACACTCAAATCAAAATGAGGTTTTCACAGCTTAAAGTTTAAGGATGTAAATTCTATGCCATTTCTATGAATGCTAATTGCTATTCTTAAAGCCCCACTGTCCTACTTGTAGCTACTTGCTAAAACTTGGTGCCTGTTGGTCCCCATGATCCTCTCTTTCTTATGTTAGTTGAGAGCTGAGTTGATGAGATAGCTACCTGTCAGTGACCTGGCTGGGTGATCTAATCCCTTCTGGCCCAGTAGTATTCACGGTCTTTAAAACAATGGTCGGAATGTTTGATTAGATCTTTTACACAGACATGTAGTATATTAGTAATAAAATACATGTTTGGCAATATGGTATTTCATTGCAGACCATAATGAGAAGTAATATTTTAATCTGGGATCTCTCGTTGGCACGGAAAATAAGGAATGTACTCCTGTCGAGCAAACAGTGAATTTATATAAAACTAATAGCCCTTTGAAGATTACTAGAAGAAGAAAAACAACAAGAAATAAGAAAAAGAAATATACTTGTGATGTGAGCTTTAGATCTTAAAGTGCTTGTAACAATATTGGATTTTTTTTTCCTCTTTCAATTAACATTTTATTCATGAACAGCTGGCTTATTGGAATTGGTTACAAAGATGCAAGTGGACTTGTCTGTAGTAGTTGCTGAAGAGGAGCAGTCAGCATAAGGAGCGTGTGCCTCCAAAACAACGTGGGAACTTCTCCCAAGTTCATCTCAAATCACAAGGCTCTTCAGGAATCAAGATGTAACAATGGAGGTTGAGAAGGAGTTTGCGACCCTCCTGATTTGGACTACTCGCTATATACATTCTCAATCAATGGATTGTAGCACTTCTGCACAAAACTCAACAAGTCATGATTGAGAAAAACGCAACAAATACTCGGTTAAGCATTGATTTATGTGACTGGTATTAGGGTAGGTTTCAGCTTGGTAATTTTATATTAACTATGTCACAAAAGAACCTCATTGGTCCTTATGGTTCCACGCCACAAGCTGCTCCCTCCCCTGTTTCGGTATACCGTACCCAGACTATCAAGAGATCAAATGAATTAAAATCCACACTTGATTACAAATAAATTGATCTTTTAAATATTGTCATCATTTCAGGGTGGTTTTGGTTACGGGTTAGTGTGAGCTTTCTGTGCGTAAAATTGAGGGTACTTCGTGCGGAGATCAGTGGATGGATATTTCATGTACAATGCAAGAGAGGTGTCTATCTTCATTGGAATTCAGGATGTGAATTCCAATGAAGATGGCTTGTTTATAAGGAGAGAAGAAAGATAGATTGATGTAAACTTAATGACATCAGGGAATGTTTGCCTGTATTGTTTGAATGACACGGATATTGAATAACGTGAAGTTAAGTGGAAAGAATGGCATAATATATTCAATTTGCACACCATCCTATTGAATTTTTTTTAAACAGCATTTGTGCACAGGTCTATGGAAAACCAGTAGGTGGCATATACGATAAGATCATTTACCGCAGCTCAAGGAGTACCGTAGATATCACTTACCGCAGTTGCTGCTATTTGTGCCCACATGCATATTAATATCAAGCAGTTGAAGCTAAAACTAATATAATCTAATTAACAGGTTTTTTTTTCCAATTATCATAGCAAGAGAGAAAAACGTACTTTTATAATAACTTCCATTATTATTATTTGATCCACGAGACCGAGTAGTCCAGCCCTCGTGAATCTGTATGTTCTCCAGATTTCATTGTCAGGGCATATCAGGGGGCGGATCTAGCTTTTTGCTAAGGGGGGGTTGACCCTATGACAATGCAGAACATCGCCCACGAGCCGCATAGCGGCGAGGCGATTAACGCATTTATAAGATGAATTTTCTTTTTTTTCTCTCTGTCTCGCTATCTCACTGCATTATAAATTTCTCATTTTCACGCCGACATCAACATCTCTCACCATTAAACAGTTATCTCATTTCCTTTCCTTTCTCTTTTGCTCTCTCTCTCTCTCTGAACTCTCGTGTTCTGTTTCCAGATTTTTTCCACATATGATTCCATTTATCCAACCATATATGCACACTAAAAAGAAAAGATATGAAGGGAATACTGTATATAAGATAATAAACATGTTTAATTTATTCATTTTCTTACAACAAACTAATATGTTTACAGATTATAACATTGATGGTCAAATATTAAACACAAATGACCTCATCTGCTACTTCCATTTGTAAATTACTTTTTTCTTTAAAAAATTCAACAAAGCATACTTATGCTAAATCTGAGCACCATTTTTTTTCTCCAGGGAATGTATTGTATCATGACTTGCACCCTTATTATAAAACACATTATAAAAACATGCCGATTTCTTTAAAAAAAAAAAAAATGACCTATGACTCAATGATTGCAATTTTTTCCAGAGAAACAATACTGTACGATAGTATACAGCATCCTTTAGTGTGATGGTTACTCCGTGGTCCACACACGCACCAAAGTATATCTTTGCTCGTTATATACCATATATAAATCATACTCGTAGGCCCATTCCCAAATGTTATAATTATTATCAAACAGAAATTGATAAAAGATGACCCCTCCCCAAAACTCTTATATTCCAAAAGTTTGATCTTGGCTGACAGGTGGTAACTTGAGTACTTGACTACATCTTATTTGCCCTATAGACGCATACTTAAAATGGATGCCTTGGCAAAGCCTCAGTTTTATAAATGATTGCTTGGCTTAGACTGCCAATGAACATATTTCTTGTTTTTATCTACACCATTAACTTTTCTCCACATCGTGCTGTCAGATTGAGATGCTTTGGTGTGATATACTTAATGTTTTACATCATGTTTTTAATGAACTCCTACCTTGCTTAGTTATGCAGACATTGGGCACTTTTTTTAAACTTGCGATAGCAGTGAAAAGGATGTGCATAAAAGAAGAGGCGGGATATCCATACTACTACCATGTACTACTACAAGATGGGTAAAATTGCATCATTGTATTATACCTTGGTTCCTGGTTACCTCTCCTTGGTAGTTTGAAAACTATGTTTCAGTACCGGTAATCATTGTAATAGTGTTTCCGTTTCATGGTGTCACTGGTGTGGTTGTGTGTATGAAGGCCAAATTTTCTATTTTCCTGCTTCGCCTGTCCACAATCACTAAACAATTTAAGCTGAAATACAGGGCCTAATATACAAGGTGATTAAAAAATTAAACATACTGCTTGCAAGGTGAAGTTACACGTACTGCTTGAAGAGAATTGGGCACCAACAAAATAGGCACTTTCTGGAAAAAAAAGGGCACCTACAAAGGGAATCTCAAAGACAATGGTATATACCCCTACATTGTGATTACATTATCAGGGACGATTTCAACATTTGTTTCTCTTTATACACCATACAAGATATTGCCTAAGTATCAGTTCGGTGTGATGGTCTGAAAATTGATTTGCGAGCGAGGAAAATTTTAAGTTTTGTGAGGTCGCAGTACAAAAAATTGCATCTTATTAAGAGTGAAAAACCCAATCCTGATGGGATTATAAGCACATTCTCACAATGGAAGACTGGAAAGACCTTTAATAAGTAACGTTATTATGTCATCTATAAATGCGAGCGAGCTTTGGGGAAGTTACTCTTAGTCGCTTGAAATTAGGGGAGCATTTAATGATGAGAGGAAAAGGGGACACTAAAGGGATAAGAGGAAAAGGAGCATGTGTCATGTAAAAAGGTAATTATCAGAGGTGAAAATGGGGCACTTCTTAGACCTACAGAAAGATGCACTCACCAGGAATGAAAAAAGGCACTTATGAGAATGGGAAATGGCATTTTTCAACGGAATAGGGGCACCCATCAGATTTTGATAGGGGCATTTATGAAAAGGGGATAGGTCCCTTTGGTATTGGAAAGGAAAAGAGGCACGTATCATTGTTAAAAGGGAATTTATCAAAAGGTGAAAAGAGGTACTAGTCCTATTGGGTCTGAAAAGGGGCACTGACCAGATAATAGATATGAAAAGGGGCACTTAAAAAAAAAAGGAAAAAGTGCAATAGTTTTAAAACAAGGGAAATGCTCTTGGCGGTCTCGCCTGCATTATGCAATTTGAAATGATGAAAAATTGAGGTTGGAACATTATTTATAGGCAGGGTTGCTCATTAGCAGGCCCCCAAAAATGAAATCCTCTGAATATAATCATCATTTTGAAGTGAATATTGACTAAGAATCATCAGAAGAATTATTTACTATTAATTGTACCACGATCGATAACTTGAATGAAATATGAACAAATTAATTAAAAAAATTGATTTATTAATTCTCATATTAATTAAGTTGTGAAAACATAATACAAGTCTACTGACTTAAAATGAGCTTTGACCTTGTGACCTGGAATTTGTGTCATATGATTTGTGATACTTGATAACCCTTGGGTACAAGTTTCATGGAATTTCATGGAACAAACAATTTTGAAAATGTGCTAAAAATTCAAAATCTTGATGTTGATGCCACAACAAAGTCTAAGTTTCTTGACCTAAAATGACCTTTGCCCTTAACTTAGCGACCTGACATTCTACTCACATGATTGGGGATACTTGATAACCCTATAGTCCAAGATTCATTGACTAAGAACTTAAACTATCAAAATTATATAAAAAATTCAAAAACTTAACCTTAGGTTAAGTTTTCGATGATGATGCCACAACATAGTCCAAGTCTATTGACCTGAAATGACCTTTGACCTTGACTTTGTGACCTGAAATTCTACTCACATGATTGGGAATACTTGATAACCCTATAGTCTAAGTTTCATTGACTAAAAACTTAAACTTTGAAAATTATATCAAAAATTCAAAAACTTAACCTTAGGTTAAGTTTTTGATGTTGACGCCGTCGCCGCCACCGTCACCGGAAAAGCGGCGCCTATGTCTCGCATTTTGCTCGCAGGCGAGACAAAAAGGGAGATGCAGAACAGATTTTAATAGGGGCGTTTATTGGAGGTGAAAGGGGGCTATTATGAGAATGGGAAAGTGGCTCTTTTTAAAAAGAAAAAGAGGCACATGTTAAAGTAAACAAGGCACTTATCAGAGATGAAAAGGGGTAATTATGAGAAGGGTAAGGGGCACTTATAATCAGAAAAAAGAGCATTTATTAGGAAGGAAAAGGGGACGTGTCAAATAAAAGTGGCAGTTATTAGAGACAAAATGGGACACTCATCGGAGATGAAAAGAGCACTGATCAGGAAAGGGAGGGGCACTTATCAAAGTAAAATGAGTATCTCTCAGATTTGAATAGGGGCGAATATCGGAGATGAAGGGGGCACTTTTCAAAAGTGAAAGGGGGCATTTCTCGTAGTTGAGAAGGGGCACTTACTAGAGATTAAAAAGGGCACTTATGAGAATGGAAAATGAACACTTATTGCAAAAAATAATGGGAACTTGTCGAAGGATAAGGGGCACTTATCAGAGGTGAAATGGGGAAGGGGCACTTTTACAAATTAATAGTGGAACTTGTCAAAGTAATATGGCACTTTACCTATATGAAAAGGCCATACAAGGGGCATTTAGGGGGTACTTGAAAAAGTGGGGGGGGGGGCACTGACCCCTCCCCCCTGGCTAACAACATATCTTCGCCACTGGTTATGAGGTTTATAATACCAAGGTTTTGATACCAAGTCGCAGCTCCAGCAGTTCATTGAAGAGGCTAAGTAGAACTTCATAGTCCATACTGTACATGTATGTCTGTTGAATGAAAAGAGAAGAGAATGAAAGTAAAACATTGATACCTACATCATACATGTATCTCTGTTGTAACATAAAAAATGGCTTGCATGTACATTGTAGGGCTAGGCAGGGGTGTCGATTTGTATCCGTTATTGGGGGGATGATAGGTGCCAAAATATTTTCGGCAATGGATCAAAGCACCCAAGAGGTAGAAGCGTGTGGGAGGTTGCACCCCCTCCCTTCTAAGTTATTAACTTTTTCAATTCACCCTCAATAAAGATAACATTTGAGAGAATATAAGAGTGGTAATAAAATTAATAACATGCTAAATGTTAGTCCTGACTCTTGCCTGCAGTGTAGGCCTACCCAGGGGCGTCGCTAGAATTTTTTCAGTGGGTGGGGGGGGGGGGGGGGGGTGTAGAGGCCAACGATTACCGACAAAACTTGCCACCAATTAACGACAAAATTAAATGTCCCAATATCTACAAATTTAACCCTATAAACCCGGGGCCGAAGGCTAATTTTTTTTTCCTATGGACTATCTATAGTACTTGCGTATGCGCAAATGGTCATTTTCCTAGACGACATAATAATACAAATTATTTCGTCAACTTAATCAGCCTCATAGCTATATATTTTAATGCAGGCGCAGCAGCTAGGATCTTATTTTAGGTAGGGGCGGTAGTGAGCAAGCGAATCACTTAAAGAGCGCGCGAAGTGCACTCATTAGGGGGGTGTGGGTGATAGGCCTCCCGCGCCAAGCGAAGCTTATAGACGTTCCTTAAATTATTAAGAAAAGAAGACGATTTGCTGTACCGTTCTCGACTGTTAATCCTTGTGTGAATTCAGTTCTTCCCTTCCTGTGCGAAGCGCGGAAGTTTTGCGTTTCATTTAATTATTAGAGAAAGCAGACGATTTGTTGAACCTTTTTCGACTCATAATCCTTGTCTGAATTCAGTTTCCCCCTTCCCGCGAGAAGCGCAAAAAGTTTAGACGATTGATTTAACTATTATAGAAAGAAGACTATTCGTTGTAAGTTCGCGACTCTTAAACCTAACTTGTCTGAAATCAGTTTCCCCCCTCCCACGCAAAGCGCGGAATTTTTCGGCGTTTTATCGAAATATAGTGAAGGGAAGACGATTCGTTGTATCGTTGTTGACTCTTAATCTTTGTTTGAATCTAGTTTCCCTGAAAATTTTAAACCTCTGATTTCTTTAGCTGATATTATAGGAAATTGAAACTTCGAGAAATACAAGTATTGTAGTTGTTGGGTAGAATATGAATATGCCCATATGGGTAACACATGGGGAAAATCTGGGTTAACCAGAATTCAATTTATTCTTGTCTCTTATACGGTTGTCTCATTTACTTCCTTTTCTATTTATATTATGTATGTATTATGAAAATGAGATAGCAAAATGTGTATATTGATGGTCATCTTGCGAGTAATAACCGTTGACTACTCTCATCGGGCTCTCATCATTAATTTTTTTCTTTTTCTTTTTTTTTTTGATGGTGAATTATTGGGGGGGATGATTGTACAGGCCATCCCCCCCACCTGAAATATTGGGGGGATATATCCCCCCCCCATCCCCCCCCCCCCCCCCCCCGGGATCGACACCCATGGCATGGGCCTAGGCCTCAAATTTTCTCATGTGGAATCATACATAGCCATCCCATTAATACATACTTCTCAAACCAGCCCTTCGCATCCCCTCCAGCTTGGTCTTGACCTCACTCATTTCAAAATTTTGTTTTACTTGAAAAAACTAAATTTGAAATAAATAGCACTATTTAATATTTTAGTTGTCTTCAACGTTTAGTTTTTCATGTTCCTTTTCATGTATTGGACCCCCCCCCCCCTTCCCCCCTGCACATGAGCTTAAAATGTTAATCCTAAAAAGAGAAACACTTCAGCAACGTGTTAGTAGACATGTGGATTCATACATAGCCATCCCATGAAAACATACTTCTCAAACCAGCCCTTTGCATCCCCTTCAGCTTGACCTTGACCTCACCTATTTCAAAATTTTGTTTTACTTGAAAAAACTAAACAGATCAAGTTAGATCAAAAGTAAATATGTGTACCTTCTCTTGTGGTGGTCTGTTTTCTCCAGGACATTCTTGTTATAAGCACATACTCCAAGAAAGCAAGCATTTGGTACTGCATTAACTGCGACAAGTCTCTCTGTACATTTTCCTGTAAAAGAGAGGGGGGGGGGGAATTTAATTCTTAGAATAAAAGGAAATGAGCATGATCATTTAAACATTGATGAGCATTTGTAGAATTAACTGTTCTATTTTAATTTGGATTTTCTCTTTACCAAAAAAGCCCTCCTTCATTATCTAACATTGAAATTTATATTCTATTTCTTGATCCAGATCTAGTTGATCTACAGCCTCTAGATGATCTAGATCCATGTCTCGTAACTGTTCATTCTATCAAATTGAAAAAACGCAAAATAGATATGGACCTAGATCTATATATGACAGAGAAAACTTAATCGTATTTACAGCAAACAAAAATTCAAAGATAGAGCCTAGAGTAGAGGCAAATTAGGCTAAGCCAACAAAGAGTTTAAGCAACACACAGGCACCACTATACGTACATGTACCCCTGTATACTATACGATGTAGTCTAGACTGAATATTTTTTTTTTTTTTTTTTTTTTTTGGGGGGGGGGGGGGGGATCGTGTTTTAATTTGTTAGGTAGCTACAAGTCTCTGTACGACTACGAGTATCACATTCACAGGCAGGCACGGATCCCAGGGGGGATGAGCGGGCCTTGGCCCTCCCCCACCTCCCCGCAAAAAAAAAAAAAAAAAAAGAGAGAGAGAGAGAAAGAAGGAAAAGAAGGGAAAAAGGAGAGAAAGGGAAAGAAAGAAGAGGAAGAAGAAAAGAAAAAGGGGAAAAGAAGGAGATCGGGGGGCCGAAAGGGCCTTGCCTCCCAGCTGTAACCTCTCCCCATCCCCCCCATCAAAAAATAAAAGAGAAGGAAGGAAAGGGAAAGAAGAAAAAGTAAAGAGGGGATAAAGGGAAGGAACAAAGAGGAAGAAGAAATAAAGGGGGATATCAGTTGCAATTTTCCCGCCAAAAAGTTGTAGTTCGGGGGGGGGGGGGGGGGCAAAGGCCCTTGCCTTTATATGCTCATCTGACCGTAATTAAATGCCTATACCCCCAAGCTTCTAGGAGTTCCACCCCTTGACCCCCGCAGGTTCTTCGCCCTTAGACACAACGCCAATTTCACAACGCTCTACCTGATCGTAAATACCTCCCCCCCCCACCTACTTAGAGAAACGTTTAGCGGGGCCTGCATGTAAGAGTGGGGTGGTGCAAATTTTTTTGTCTACCCCGTAGTACCCCCCCCCCCCCCCCTGTTTTTGCTCATTTCGCCACTGCCGGTGTCACTATCACGTACCAATATTTGGCTTGCATAATTTCAAATTTGGGCCCCCCCCCCCCCTAACAAATCCTGGATCCGCGCCTGGTAGTCCAATTATTTACTGGTCTGTAGGCCTAGGCCTCAAATTTTCTACTCTCGTACTCGTCTAACTTACTATCTCGGTATCTGGTCCAAATTTTGGCGCTTGTTCACAACTCATGTCAACTACTCATGTCAACTGTGACCATGCTTTTTAGTGTTAGCTATTAACCTCTTTCTGACCAAACTATGAAAGTAGTTGGACCTAAAAGTAACAAAAAGCTTGGATTATTGATGCAGCTAGTGCGAGTGAAGTGATCTGCCAGCTGCCTATAGAACCTTTCTCGCGTATCTAATTTGCAGAGAGGGTCTCGCCCGAAAGTTTGGGCCAAGGATCAAGGAGTGACTGGCAATCGAGCTGAAATATTTCTCACGACGATAAATAACGGATCAAAAGTTCGAGTGTAAATTACTCCTAAATTCATCAGATATAACCATTTTAAACCACTTCATAATGTACAGACAAATCAGCAGATTCATACTATCGTTAGATATGTTTATAAATATGATTCAATTTACGAGATTTGAACGTAATTACAGCTGTACTCACCATCAAACTTTCAAAGAAAACCTCGAACCCTCACTCTGTGTGGGTGACGTCATATATTAAATATGCATACAGCGAAAGTCTTGTCTTCAGATCAGGCAATCGTACATAAAAACTTCCATCACAGATAGAAAAATTTCTTATTAAAATAATGAGGATGATTACCGTTATCAATCATTATACCCAAATCTGCATACAAATAAGAAGGAGAATAGTGATACAGAGACTTATTTACCGCTCGTAGGATTTCTGATAAGAATGCACAAAGAACACAAAATGGAAAGGTGCCTGGAATAGAGCATAATATGGGCAGTCAAGCTCATGAATATTCATATTATGGGCGTTACCAACCATTGCCATTTGCATACACAATCATTATTTAATATATAATGGAAATGCGCTTTTCATTATATATTATATAATGGAAATGCGCTTTTCATTATATATTATATAATGGAAATGCGCTTTTCATTATATATTATATAATGGAAATACGCCTTTCATTATATATTATATAATTGAAATTTGCTTTTCATTATATATTATATAATGGAAATACACTTTTCATTATATATTATATAATGGAAATGTGCTTTCCATTATATATTATATAATGGAAGTTTGCTTTTCATTATATATTATATAATGGAAATACGCTTTTCATTATATATTATATAATGGAAATACGCCTTTCATTATATATTATATAATTGAAATGTGCTTTTCATTATATATTATATAATGGAAATACACTTTTCATTATATATTATATAATGGAAATGTGCTTTTCATTATATATTATATAATGGAAATGTGCTTTTCATTATATATTATATAATGTAAATGTGCTTTTCATTATATATTATATAATGGAAATACGCTTTTCATTATATATTATATAATGGAAATACGCTTTTCATTATATATAAATAATGAAAGTGTGAATTGTAATTATTTATAAATAATGAAACGTACTTTGTCATTATTTATAAATAATGAAGTATGAATTGTAATTATTTATAAATAAAAAAATGTGTAAAAAATTATATACAAATAAAAATGTACATTTTCTTGCATTATATGTAAATAATGGTTATTATTTGTTAAATAATGATTATATAACATATAATTTGTCTATATAATTGTTTTACAAACGGCGCCTCATAGGTGTCGGCCTACTTACCTTGATTTCCTTATCTTTCTATGCTCATTACTCAGCCCCTATAGGCTATACATTTTCTACCCAAATCGTTTGGCACATGTCATTTGTTTGTAATCTTGAACATTCAGTGTAAGTTTGTTGGATTCTATTACGGTTTATTGTCTATCATTACCAGAACTCAGCTTATCTTTAAGCCCAGCGTAGGGTTTAAATACAGAGACACAGAGCGTGAATGTTATCGTATGAATCAGGTTTCAATTGAATGATGTGACTGCCTCTTGACCTGTTAACAGCTCAATCTCCTCGCGATCTCAGATAATTGATTTCCCAGATAGATCATCTTCTAGCGGTTTGGAACATTTCCATTCCACTTCCCTATCGATGTCAATCACAGTATATTGCATGGATATAGATGTAACAAAGACAATTTTCCAAAATGGCAATCTTTCTTTTGGTGATCTGCAGCTGATGGTTTCTTTTCTTTTTGTTATTCTCTTTTGCTTTCTTTTAAAGGTATTACAAAGTTTTGGGAAATTTTGAAAAATGGGTGGATAGTGATTCTTTACAATTTTGATATTTGTTGATGCCCCTGTGGATGTAATAAAAGCACTATAAATTTTAGCCCCTAAAACGCTTCTGTTTTCGAGAAAAATTGGATATAAAGATTTACCGGTGCTCCCGGTAAATTTTGATGAATTTCAAATAGCTCCTACGGCCGTACTATGGTAGCTGCGACCATGAAAATCTCAGAATATGTAGTTGTGGTATATAATTTGCGAACGGGAATAGCTAGTCGGTCGATATTAGTCAAGAAACATTGTTTTATAGCTTAATTAATATCTTGACCTTGAGAGGGAGCTATACAACATAAAGTGATTATTGTTTATAATTTCATAACTTAAGACTCGATTTCGACCGCGACGACGATCACTGAATATTGTAGGATCGCATATGCTTCCAATATGTTCATTTGAACCAAATTCATGACCCCATACCAAAACTTTGCATTACCTTTAATCTATTTTATTATTAAATTCCTTTGTGTTCCTGGAAATAAAATAAAATAAATTGAAATAAATAAAATACTAATTTCTACATCTGCTAAACGATAAAGGAACCTACCTGGTGCAACTAACAAGAAACCTTGTGGATGGTTTAACAGTTCAATAGTCAAATACAATTTTGTATTTTCTGTTCATTGCGTTCTATACAAAAATTATGGAGGCTTCATAAATATAGCTAGTACATACATGTTCTACACGAGCGGGAGAACAACACATGACCATATTCAAGATGTAACATTAATTTCCTTTTTGCTACCATAACTAAAATGATCAAGCACAGGCTTCCCTTTTCATTTTAAACTTGATACGGTCTAATCTACTACAATTGTGTAAACCTTTTTCAAACAGACTCTACAAGTGTTGGATTTATATAGCCTGCAGCGCCAGACTACCTATCGCTTTAGGGGATTCCATTATTTACGCTAACGAGGGAACTATGACTAGCAAATTAACCGTGTGGTAAGTCCTGGGGACCCTTTGATGGGGACCCTTTGATGGGGACTCTTTGATAACACCCAGTACGATTCAAATGATTGCTTTTGCAGTCGTATAGCCAATGTCTCGTTGGTAATGGCTAGCAATTCACAATATTACTCGCTTTACACAACCCTTTTGCCAGTAAGGAAACTTCATTGACTGTATCCAAAACCAAATATTTCGCAACATGAAACCTCACAAATAATTAATGGTAAACGTTTTCATGAAACGTTTTCATGGTAAGAAATATTTGCAAATTTTAAAACTCTTTGATTGGGTTAAATGTGATATAATTATTTTACACTCGCAAATTTGGTGAAAGTTTCCTTCCCACAGAAGTGTCTGGTTAAACAGTCTTTAAGAAATATTAAATGATTTTCTACATGTGTTGATGTAGAAAATAAATAAAAGGTGAATAGAAAAATCAAATTATGTTTTCTCCTTGAACTTTATCCTCTTTTCCTTCAAGTATTCAAACTATTAAATGTCAGACTTTATCTAAACATACCACAGCCTCGTAAATATTGTTGTTTTAAGATAAAAACAATGAAAAAACACATTTAAAATAAATGCTAGGCCTCCAGTATTTTTTTTTTCTTCCAGTGTTTTTATTCTGAAATTGTTAACGGCTCTTCCTTTATTAACCATGCAGCTTGAAGCCATATTATCAGTCTATGCAATCCCTCCTTTCAAGGAAGATAGCAGAGCAATGCTGATATTTTTAGCACAATTTTCACGTATCATCCAACTCCATCATGACTTTATCGATCTCTCATGCACAATCAAGAGAGGAAATTTGTACAAAATTCTTATACAGAAACATAGTACCATTTTTGGTTTAAACAAGGAGTGAAAGGGGCATACACACAGGATCAGAATATATCGTCCTTATTTTCATGAAGTGACGGTAGTGAATGAAAATCGCATACAATTTGCATGCGGATTTTCCTCACTACCGTCACTTCGTGAAAACAGGAACGATATATAGTATGTTGCTTGCAAGAAGGCTGTTGCTGCCATGGACAAAACATAGCTGTTCTGGCCCTTTCAACTATAAAACTTTATACCTTAAAAAAAAAACTTAACGTTTAGACGAGACAAAAGCAATTTGTTATTGTACAGCTACAGGATACAGCTATAATATTTATGATGATGAGCAAGAAAAAGATAGAACATGACACAGGGTTAGTTCAAACAATGCTCAAAGCATTGATTGGCTGTACAACATTTTGATATACAACGTTCTGACTGGACAAAAGCAGGACATTGCACATCACTGCTACTGGTATATAGTTGTTTTATGTTTTATAGCTATACAATAAATTTTGCAGGTCTGAAAGGGTACCAAGCCTCACAGTAATCACATCATGAGAGTTTTTGTCTCACAATCTTGAACGCCTCATACTTCATATAAAGATGATGAGCCAGGGATAAATAGAACATGACACAGGGTTAATTCAAACTAAATCCAATTTGGAGTTCTATGATTGGCTGGGATAGGCAAGTTAGCTTCAGTTTGTGTTGCTTAGCAACCATGTATACATGTATATCACAGCTATTTTGGGAATGTATGTAATAAGATTGTTTGAAAATATGTTTTTCCCTTGCTTTTGTCGACCCAACATTGTATATTTAACAAAATAAAAATTGTACAGTTGAAAAATTGAAACAAATTTTTGAGCAAAGTTTCTGTTTTTTGTTTAAATTAACAATCAGGGATCGTGTGAAATATCAATGTTCTCGTAAAACATGTGCTCATTAATGTAGAATTGGGTGTAGTTACAATACATAGACATTCCAACTTAACATTATTCTCATCTGACATTTGATCTAGCTCTATTTACATGGACATGGTTTAATAGGGCTTAATGGTAGTAGACAATTGTAACTTTTAAGTCAAGGTTTAGAGTCAAAGGAGAGAAAGAGGTAAGGTATAATGGCAGGTCTATGGTTGAAACTAAAGTAAAAATTTGAAAAGTGTAAACTATCAACAATGGGGCATTTGGAGAGAAAAAATCTCCATCTTTTGCAAAGTCATATCAATCTTTTAACTTACCTTGATTTGTGCCAAGAAGCAAGAACTAGGCACGTGTCCAAGAATCTTCACCTTTCTTCAGTAGATCTATGTTTGGATGAAGCTTGTTTCCACACCTTCGACAAGACCTGCAAAATATAAGGAAGGAAATCATGTACCTCTTGAATAAACATAACAAAATCTTTTCACACTTTCAAACTTTCAGCAGACCTGGGAAATAGTGTTTTTGTGAAAATAAGATGTTTTCAGTCAGTGCATATACATTGCAATGTATATAATTATGTGTGCCTGCTTAAATACATTGTTGCCCATTCTCATATCTTTTCATGACGTGATTGTGACAATATGGTATAGGCTATTCTTGATAAATTAAAAGTTTATATCTTCTCAGAACTTCATTGATCAATCTAACGTGTCATTGAGATTGATCAATAAAGTTCTGAGAAGATGTCAACTTTACTTATTCATTTCATGAAAAGGCAGTATGGAATCATTATTCCAACTGTATGGACAACGGTGCACAATATATAGAGAGTAATTCAGTGAGAAATTGATAAGGAATGAACAGTTATAATACTTAATATAGGCCTACAAGTTTTCTTGTTCCTCTTTGTAATTTTCTACCAGTGCTTCTTTTCAAACCACCTCTCTATCTCTCTTTTTATCCACATCTCCCCACATCTCTCTCCTTTTTTGTTTATCTGTCTGTCTCTGTCTCTCTCACTTTATTTATTTATCTCTCTCTCTCTCTCTCCCTCTCTCTCCCCCTCTCTCTTCTCTCTCCTCTCTCTCTCTCACCTCTCCTTTTTTCTCTCTCTCTCCTCTCTCTCCCTCCCCTCTCTCTCTCTCTCTCTCTCTCTCTCTCTCTCTCTCTCTCTCTCTATCTCTCTCTCTCTCTCTCTCTCTCAGTAAAGCTTTCCTCTGATATCAATCTATCATACAAATTACTGAATACACAAAAAAACAAATAGACTGCACAATGTATACCACAATCTACCAACAACCCCATCTTACAAAACAGATAGAATAACAGCATGGAGTTACTAGGCTAGTAACTCCATGATAACAGTGAACTAGATAAAGAGAAAGTGATTGATTGTTAGGGATAGGCTCCTAGTTTGCAGATGCAAACCCTTATCTTTCAATTTTCAGCCATAATAATGTCACAGGATCTGAACTATCTAGGATTTAAGACCTGGATATACCTGGAATAATAATTTCCAAAGTCTTCTCAAAGTGAATAGAGAGAGAGAGAGAGAGATTATATCATAATATGATGTGCGCTATACAACAAGAACTTTAAAGTGCTGAGTGATTCGTAGAAAAAATCATGGTTTTTATTCTATAATCTAGAAATGTATGTTCTTACTATCAATATGCCTTTTGAATTTTCAAAAAATTCAATCGGGAAGTCTGCTAAATTAGAGTTTATAATTTGGTTTCTGACACTACCCAATTCGTTTCTCCAGCCCCTTCGTTAAACGATCGAAGTGACCTCTATATGCAAATTTCGGCATACTACGTCACGGACAGTACTCGACCGTACTAAGGATGTTGCCTTATCCGTACAATGTGTTCGCAATGTCATAGTACACGAAAACTTACAAAATCTGGACTGGTTTACAACATTTACTTTGTAAAAGATCCCTCTCAAACTTCAAGAAAAAAGAGATGCTAGCCTTGATGAGTGAAAGATGTATCGCATAAATCCCAATTTCCTCCATGAGATTCACAGAATTTGCTGCAATCCTGAATTGCTGAAATCGAACCATCAATGTGCGTACGAATCAACGATGATTGTAGTTGAAATAAAAACATGCAATCTTTAAAAATTCATTTAAAATCAAATTTAGCAGGAAAGAACTAATTGATTAAGAATTACCGTAGATTAAAGTTGTATTCCAATATTGGAAGTATTTTCTTCACAAGTAGAATCGTAGAATAAATCAAAATATGGCAGTGAAGATGAGCTCTAATTCGCCCATTGGCCCTTTGCAAGCGTTTGAAACGCATTGCAGCAGCCATGGTACTGCTTTTCTGTGACTCTCTGAAAAACTGCGCATGTTTACATCGAAATCTAGAGGTGATCCCGGGGAAACAATGCCCAAATTTGGACATGCCATTCATGAAACTGAGAAAAGAATCCATGCGTGTTGACTTTGTTGCCTACCCCCGTACTTTTAATATATTTGAGCGGTAAAAAAAGGTTCCAATTTATAGCGATCTTTTTCTTACAAAAGTCAGGGTTAGTATATATATATGTGATATTCAAGCTATCTTTGAGCCAAAAATCTAAGGGAAATTCATTTAGGATCAGGTAGAGATAATCACAAACGTAAGTCTTGACACTCGATCGCCCTCAACCCCTGGTGATTCTGTGCTGAACACGTACGGACCGAACGAAATATTTGCAGCTAGAAACTACTTTCCATGGATAAATTGCAAATTTTGATAGACTACAAACGTTGCATGTAAGTTTTCCATAATTAAAGACTCCATTATTAAGGCAATAACTCGGTATTTATTATAGAAAAAGAAGTTGAAATGTTGAATGTGTGTACGAGTGAAATGCCGGGAGGAAGTATAAATGAAAGAAGAGCGTGATGTTATCATGAAAGTCGTAATGGCCACGTGCGCGCACGTGGAATTTTCCATTGTAAGCGCCAGCATGTGGCTCTTCTTCTAAGTGTACAAACTCCCTCTTTAAAAAAGATGAAATGCAAGAAATTATTAAAACACTGTTTCGAGGGAAATTACGTAGAAATGAGCAATTATAGTGACTCAGCTGTAATTGTAAATATACAGGTGTTATTCTGCTGATAAATTTGTAACATAACAAGAGGTTTTCTGGACATTTACCATATTTGTTTTCCTTTATCAAACTGAAGCAATTTTACATGTACTTGGAATTGATATAGTTTTCCCGGCACCGTGACTGCCAGAATTTTAATCCAGGTTTACATTGAAATATCATATTAAATTTGTATTGCTGTTTATTTGTACCAGGTATTGATATCAGCAATTGTACTTCAAGCTTTGGAAACTTTACTTGAAAATCATCGATCCTCCAGATCCTCAAATCGATCCTCAAATTTTATCAGGAAACCTTTTCCCTGTAATATATATATATTTTGTATTCTTTATTTTTCTTTGTTTTTTCTTTATTTTTCTTTGTTTGTTGCCATGGCAACCTTACATTTTAATTTAAAAAAATGTTGTGGAAAGATGTACCTGCCATCATCTTGGAATGCAAAGTGTTTTGAGTAGCAATTTGATCTGGAAAGTAAATATATTATTGAAGGATAATTTGTGTACTCCAAATACGGTGCAAAATTTTCATGATTTAATGGACTTCAATTTTTAGTCTAACATCCTAATGCCGATGAGATTGTTGTGATGGTGATCGCTGGAAGTTGCATGTTTCAAGTTTCAAGTTTCAAGTTTATTTATGGGTCAAGTCTGCTGAAAAAAAACTTCATATGAAACAAGACGACCTCACAAAATTCATCTTTCCACTAAACAAATCATATCCTGTCTGTAATTAAATGTTTTGATTGAAGTTTTAACATACGTTTGGGGTTAAATAGTTTTTAGTGTGTCAATGACCGTTAGATCTTTATAGGCTGCCGCTGTGCGAGCCGTGTACAGCAGGGCGATGAACGAAATTGTTGTTGTTCGGTACACGGCTGGCCCTGGCGGTCGTCGTGTGGGCATTTTCGGTGGCTAGCGATAGCAGAAGAAAAACGAGTGGCCGCTGGTCGCGTTTTAGGCAGGTGGTTGTTAAGACATGTTTGAATGAATGCTAATGTGAAATAATATGCATTGTCTGTAAGTTCCCGTTTAAATTCGGCAGAAAATGTCCCTTCCTTACGCAAGTTTTCTGCTAGCTTGTATCTTTTCACGAAGTCATTTTCTGTGAAGTGGGCGTCGCATATTTTTACACTGGTTGTTATGGCAGACACCGGGGCCTGTAAAATCCTTGCGATAACTTTTCACAAATTTCACCCATTTGTTTCGTCGGCTGGGATCCTTCTTTTAACTCAGAAAGCCGTAAAAACTTCCTGTCTTGTTTCGAGATGTTCTAGAACATCCGTAAACGATGCAGTTTGTCGGCATTTTGCCGAATTTAGACAGAAACGCGTTTTTTGATAGGGTGGTTTATTACTGATTGTGATGTTCGTAAGTGTAATTCGCGGGTACTTTCGACATGTCAGATCAGCGCGCGGTCAACACTACTGCGAGTGACGTCAGTGGTGACGTCAAATCCCGACCTGTATCACGTGACTGTTAGTAAGCTTTTCAGAATTGAACGCTTGTGTTGGCTGAAAAATGCCAATTTCAACACTTAATAACAAAAAAACGGTAAATCAGAGAGTAAAAAAACTTTGATTTATTTCTTCAGTATATATCAAATAATGTATACCCAGCATTTTTTTTAATTTTTGAACACATCAAAATACGAGTAACTCAGCTCTTTAAACACATACCCTGTCCTGTAGTTGCTCCTCTCATCTTTACTTTACAGAAACAATGAGAAAATTAATTTGGCTTGACACAAGGCAAAGTTTATTGCAAAACAAAGTATTTTGATGGCATGGAACTTTTGCCAATTTTGTGATTGGTTAGAGTCATGAAATTTTCAATGGTGCTAAATGATATAATTCCAATATTACCTTTTAAAACTTAAGTAAATTTCAAGCTGGAAAAAATGCCTATCATCAACAATTCACAAAAGTTTCTAATTGAAAAATGAAAAAGAAGAGTGAGTTTCCAGACTAGCTAGCAGCAGTACTGTCCAGTCAGGTTGATGCCAGAGCCAGATTCTCACAGTCCAGTCTAAAGTAAACAGATAGATAACACAGTTGGAGATAAAGAGAAAGTGAGTGGCTGGACTGTCTGGACAGCAGCAGGCATGGTGTCCAGTTACATGTCCTTAGCTTGACCTTAGAGAGAAAACAAAGAGATTGACCAGTCCCCAGACCATCAGACTAGCCAGGGAGAGGGGTTGGGTCAAGGTATTCCATTCAGCTGGATGCCCACACATTTCTCACCAACACAAGATTGGATCACACTCCTGCAGCTGTTTAGAAACCAACAAAGCAGGGTACAGGCTTGAGTCTCCCCCCCCCCCCCCCCTCCACATGATAAAAAATCGGTACTTTACCAAAGTTTGCATAAAAATTTGTGAAGCTTTGGCAGGCGTTTAAAAAAAAAACGCACTCCAGAAGTTGATATTTCAAAAAAAAAATTATAATTCTTTTTTTTGGTCCTATTTGCCAATATGCAGCTAGCCAACTACGCCGGGACTGAGAAAAATTGACATTGTTTGCTCGTAATGTAAATGCAACTATTATCAACATTATCCAGAGAGGTCAGTACATCATAAGGATTGGCCATCATAAGGATTGGCCATTATAATATAAGGAAAGGAGTAGCCTGAAGAGCTTGGTGCCCATATTCCTGCATAAGTTACGACTCAACTACAAGAAAGTGAAGATCAAGGACTTGAGGTAACTGTCTAGTTACTTCCTTTTCTTTTTCCTCTCAAAGAAAGAAAGAAAAAAAATTCACCCTTCAAATACCTTCCTCCACTTTCACCCCCCTCCACTCATCTGATATCAAATGCATGAGAGATAGGATAAGAGCCAAGAAGCTTAAAAAAACATCACATGAGTGTGGTTTGTCACCATGGCATAGCAAACAAAAGGCGTAGTCCAATTTTGATTGCAAGGGAGACCCAAAAAGAACTAGAAAAGACCTCTTAAACTTTCAATAGCAATCAAGTGTAACAGCATCACAAATCATTTACTTTATTTCTGTCTTTGAACAAGTTCTTGGCATCTTTTTACAATTTTCATTTGGTCTCCTTGTCCTTTTTGTTTACCCCCCCCCCCTCTCTCTCTCTCTCTCTCTCTCTCTCTCTCTCTCTCTCTCTCTTTCCTACTCTCATATTTCCCCATCTCCCCTTGTCTTCTTTCTATTGCCCTTTATCCCAGTCCTGCTCATCGCTTCTTATCATGTTATTACCCCCATCTCACCCCTTGGGTGTGGTCCATACATTCCCTGTCTCTGAAGAAACCTGCATAAACCATGGACCTCTATGCATCAACCAATGAATGAGGGGGTAAGAAGAATGTCCATAAAACTTGAGAAGGGCCTTCTCCAGCCCGATCTTGACCTGGCTTTGACCCCACCAATATTCATTCAGCAATGAACCCAACCCCAAAAGCTCAAATCTCGATCAACAAAGAGCCTAGATCATAAGAATGTGATAGGCTAACAGCAAGACTGTCAGCCTTTTCACACACAGCTAAAATTCATCGTATCTAGAGATGATTAGAATCATCGTAAAGTTTTAAACATGTTTATAGACAAAATTTCCCAGTGTGAACATCGTTTATACGATGTTGGGATAGATACGAAGTCGCGATCCATACGCCCCTAAAAGCAGGCTGCAGATACGAAGTTCGTATCTAGTGAACTTGACATTTTGTGTGTGAAAGGTTATTCTTGTTTAAACGTGTTTCAGACGTGTTTAAACTGAATGGAGCGTGCGCTTTGATTGATGTGACATGACCTTCAATGCGCAATGGCACTACTGCGCATTTTACGAGCAGTAGTTAATCACGAAACGATTAACGATCGCACCGAAATTTCTGTGTGTGAAAGGCTCGTGATTAGTTTAAACACGTTCGAAACACGTTTATACTAGTCATGTTTATAGAATTTTAGCTGTGTGTGAAAAGGCTGTGTGTAAGATGCAATATTCCTATTCTTCGTTTCACATATGATTGTCTCACTATTATGATTTTGCACTTACAGATTAATTATGGAATATGTCAGAAACATGTGGAGCTATGATCACGTTCAATAGTTGTAAAGGAAAAGGACATACTACAGTAAAAGTAAAATTTTCTGTGAAAGAATATAATCCAACAGTAATGGTAGGGTGCAAGAGGCATTTGCCCCCCCCCCCCCCCACAGTTAGTTCCTCCACAATAGCAATAAATATAGAAGCTAGACTATCCCCTCAGATTTCTTTGATTTAGTTGATAAATAGCTTTAAATAGCAAGGTACTCTGAATTTTAAACTGATGAGATTTGTTTTCCTCAAAATTTGAAATACCACCCAATGACCCGAAAATATTATTAAACACTTTCAAAAATAATGAAACACAAGGGAGGCATCATTTTATCTTCTTTCAGCACATGATAATAATTTATTGGGCATTTCTTCAAAGTTTATTAAACAATAAGCAGTATGAGGCTGACAACATGAGCACTGATGCAACTACTTTCATTTTTTCAACATATATATATATATTATATGAAGAGTCTCTAAGTAATAACTCCAAACATTGAGAAAATATACCGGTATATATATTTGCATGCAAGTCTAATGCCAAACGCATCATACTTGTTGCTTCTCCTTCGTTGAGAAGCTATTAAACTGACAAGAATCTCTTAACATATCAGCACTTAACTCCCACCCATGTGACGGGGGAGATAAACATTGGGGGACTCCCTGACCTATCATCACAACAAATTAATAGATAGGGGAGCCTGGTACGAGGCAAGCAGGGGTTTCTTGAACTTGAAGTTACGGTACAGAGAGAGAGAGAGAGAGAGAGAGAGATATTTCCATCATTTCAAATATATGTGTCGGTTTGTGTTCTAAAGTTATGATCAACATGTATTAGTTTATAAATGCTGACAAGGTTGTAAAGGGGGGGGGGGGCTGAAGTCTCTGGCCTAATTACCACTTTAGCATTTCCAATTATTGTGAGCCAGCAAAATGAGTGAGCGAAATATATGGACATTTAAAGTAGTATAGGGACAGTGTGATACTGTTCTAAAAATACAAGCGCACAGGACTACTAGATAAAACAAAGCAAAAACTACAAATAGACCACCTCCCTGTCCTACTACAAGATATTAGCTGCCCAAATTAGTCATTTCTCAGGCTGGGGGGGGGGGGGGGGAAGGTGTAGCCCCTGCCCATGAAATTTTCAATTGTGCTTTACTGTCTTGGAAACTATTTCCTGCTCGTGCACTGACGAAGCCATCAAATTACTCCCTATAACAGCAAGAGTCAGAAGTCCACTATTTTCATCCAAAAGTTGATTCATTCATGAAATATACATATTTCTGCCCACTTCATGCAGAGTTCATCTGTTGATGATTTGCCAGATATTAGCAGGGGGTGTCTGCCTAATTTCAAAACAACCTTCCAATCAGGCACCCAATTCTCTCCTTTCACAAACCCCCTTGAGCAAGGTTTCTACTCAAGTCACATTCTCTCACGTTCTCTCTACTTTGTCTAACCTTCCCTTTGTCGCTATCCAATCTAGCGCCTGCTCAGTGCCAGAAGGGTGTTAACTGGGTCTTAAAGTGTACCTATCACCTGAAAAACTCGTTCGTGTATATCTAGAATGTATAAAAACCAGCCTTCAAAAAAATTAACCTGGCATTCCGTTAAGGAGTATGGATCAAATAAAGGATAACAACAAAAAAACACGTATAGGGCTCGCATGGAACCCAAGGCGAACTTGGGTTCAGTACACGCTCTTTCCTATGCGAGAGTGTACATGTCCATCAGCTAGTCTACTCAGCGAGATGTTTTACTGTTGTTTTAATGCCCTTTTAGCTCCAAACAGATGATCTATAATGCCATTTTGGAAATATCAATGTTCCATGATATATGCCACTCTTTAGCTCTTTAGACAAATCACATATCTTTTGAAATTCACAATAGATAATCTCCTCAAACTTTAAACTAAAAATACAATTTAAATGAGGAACTACTATAATAGCACACATCGTACGCGAGAAGAGATGTGTGCTTGAGGAGATTCTGGCAAGATTTATCGACCTGCGGAGTGGGACCTACTTTTCACCAGAATTGTGTGACTCACGGCATTACAATCTTAAAACCAACTTCCTCTGTCTTTCTATCTTCCCCAAAATGTTGCCAGAAATGTTTTAAAACTCTCACAGTGGGCTCCCCTGGGCACAATCTCTGAGTTGGAATAAACAATGTACTCTTATCTACATTACATCCTTACACATCCTCCTACAATTCGAAGAAAGAACGTTTCAAGGGACCTATTGAAGTTGAATGAAAAACAATCACAGCGTAATTAATGGCCTACTGCCGATGTCAGGAAATGTTTGTAACTATGTATCAGTTCCTTCTCTTTTCCAAAGTCACATGAATTAAATGAATTTTCTAGATAACTTTCATCAGCTGATAACCCCCAGTCCCCCACCCCCCCCCCCCCCCTCCACTCCTTTCCCCTATTGAATGAAATTAACACAGGGGTTTCAAAACACAGTGAACAAAGGCTTTGAAATGGATAGAATTTCACATGTTCATATAATATCTGTGAATAGGACTAATTGGAGGAAAAATTTGCCTTCAGCACATATTTCGTAAATTTGTAACACTTGATTGATCGATTTTATTTTATTTTATATAACAACTTGACTCCTACCCTACTGAAATAACCCTTGATCAACCACTAATTCTTCATAATTCTTCATATTATAGGTTTAAATAGCAATCTACAGTGTTGTAAAAAGCAGAATATACATTTATTTTTTACCTAACTGAAAAGAAAATATGTATATAATCATAGCCATCTCTTTCCTAATCATTCTGGTACATTGAAATGAATCAAAATCGAAATCGAAATCTGAAGATGATTTCTTCTTCACACACTTATCAATAATCAATATTCCTTGACCCTCTCTAAAACAGATTTATGCAAAGTTTAAACCTTTCACTTGGCAAATGGTATCTTCGAAAGAAAAAGAAAGAAAAATGTTTCCCTGGAGAATGGCTTCTAGGGAGTAGAGGGGAAGCCCAAGGATGAGGTATTAATTCTCATCATCCCCCGAGGTGTTATGGTGATTGAGGATAACTTCCTGATAGGACGAACAAAGGCCCTGTTCTGATTACAGGGGTGGACCAAGGGACGAGCTATCGTAGGATGTGCCATGGCGAACACCAGGTGAGGACCACTACTCACCCTCAAGGCGCCTGCAGTCAGTTGGGGTGATTTATCATAGGACTCCTTTATTGAAAGGTCTGGTTGCCATGACACTTCATAAACCATACTCCATATTTCTTGCATTCAGGGGGGGGGGGGGGTGACGAGGGAGTTGAGACATACAGGGTATGCCACTTAATGGGTCACTCTTTCACAAAAAATCCCAAAACATGGGTCCAAATTTTGAACAAAAATACCCTAAACATGGGTACGCTTTTTCAAAATCTCCAAAATCTTTATGTGTTTACACCTGAAAATTGTGGAAAATGGGCTTTACTTTGAGAAAAATTCCCCCAAATGACCCTTAAAAATGGGTAGGGGTTTCAAGGCTTGAGCGACACACCCCCTGTCCAAACCAAATCTGAGTTGACCCCCCCCCCCCCCCCCCCCGGGCTAATTTGAAAGCCATTATAGTTCAATCAACATTACTTTATGAATTCATGTATCATTAAATTATTTATTCTTTATTATTGTAATGTGGTGTTGTTAATTAATTCAATATCTCTGGTAATGAAAACAGGGTCCAGAACATACAAATTTCACAAAAGCCATCAGGGTTACATCACCTTCTAATAGCTGAATCGTTTTTAGAACCATCTCCAGCTTATCAGCATTCAGATCGGATCGGGTTCTATCCGTCATCGTAGAACGAATGTTTCAAGTATGGAGCAAATTAAATGTTTAGGAACGTGGTGGTTTCGATCCTGCTGAGAAACTGATCGTTGTAACATGCAATCATGGGTTGCCATCAGCACGCAGTACACGAACGCACCAAAATAGAACATTCTCTATTAAAACATTGAGCTCATTAATCCCTAATTCCCTGGGCCTGATACATGGATTAGAATGCTGAAATAGCACTTTTATCGCAGAATTGGGTCAGGAAAAGTGACCTAAATTGGAAGATATGAGCCGAAGCACAAGTTTCGTTCATACTTGTCCAATTTCCATGGTAGCAAACGCCCTAACATGTAACTATTTTTACACACAGATACTTGTGAGTGAAAATGTAAAGAAAGAAATTGTTGTGACCTACTCATTTTATCCTATTCTTGGACCCTGGAGCAATTAATATTTTCAGTACTTGTGCAAGATGACCAGGCATGATTTACTTTTCAAGTTTTCATTATATATTTGTTTAATTCGAAACAAAATTGAATTGTACATTTCAAATAAAAGTGAATTGTACATTTCAAATAAAAGTGAATAGTACATTTCAAATAAAAGTGAATTGTACACTTCAGATTTGCAAATGGCCTCACTTTGACAAACAGATTTCAAAATTAAACAGAATTCAACAGAAATGTTTATACTTTCATTTCAATATTCAAATGGAATTCCTAAACTTTCATTTGTTTCTCTGCAGTCAAGTGCACCTGCATGAAAATGATGTACAGCAGTGCATTTAGTTGCACCTGCAAAACTTTGACGTTTTAATAGCCTTAAAAAATTACAGAAAAAATATCAGCTTCTGGGATAACTCATGGAGCTTCACACAAAAGTCCTTGGATGAATGAATATTTCTAGTTAATGTGAAAGTGGGTCAATGATTTTCACTGAAAATATCAGAACCAGCAAAGTGAAAGTATGCAAGGAATGTGATCATTCCTCCACCAAAAAAAGATGAAATTGCAAGTTACTGCTCCCACAGACCTATCCTGCTCCACAAAAATTCACCTTGGCCTTAATTATGCTGTGACGACACACAGGGGTGAAGACCATCTTGTGTGTAGCCTTGAAGCCGATGCAAAGTTTTTTTAGTGATGAGGAAAATGGAACGAAAATTGTTGAAATATTGTAATCTTTCAAAAAGACACACACTTGATGGATATTTTTATGTTTCAATTTTTCTTACATGACTGCTGAATAATTTTGATGGAAATATCTAAAAAGGATCACTTTTTAAGTTGAGGCTAAAGGTAATGAGTGGGTGACCATTTAATCAACCAAGTTCAAACGTTCATAATCCCATAGCGTGAGATGATAACATAAAAAGAGGAGTACGTCATCACTTAATCTCTACAATCAGTGTTCTTATGACTGTTCATATTTCGTAGTAAAATGGCTGACCACGCATACCATATAGGAAAAGCCTATTATTTGTATCACTAGATATCACGGTATACTATAATTCTATTCTTTAATTAGAAGGGTGCATGCTGTTTAAAGGTAGGCGTTACTACTGCAGCAAGAAGGGATTAGACCACACAGCGAGCCATCGAGGTCACTGTGACAGGTGGCTATCTCATTAACTCAGCTCTCATTTAACATAAGAAAAAGAGGATCATGGGGGACCAACAGGCACCGATTTGGGAAGTTTTCTATATAGAGGGAGCAAGTAGCTACAAGTAGGACAGTGTGCCTTTAAAGCTAGTATGATAATTACTTTGGAACAGAGATATCTTATCTGAGGGGCAAGACATGGACTTGAACCCAGGACTTTCCAGTTCAAGGACCACTACCTTGAACTGCTAAGCCCTTGTGGTAGATTCCTCAACATACAATCAAGTTCAAAGGGAGATCCAACCTTGATAGCAAATCAGTCTTGAGGATGCAGAAAAAACAGGAGTAGACTGGTGAAAGTTCGAATAAAATCAGATTAAAAAAGAGAAAGTTATGAATTTTTAAAAAGTTTTAATCATTATTGGTATGTGCTCTTCAAATTGGCTCAATCGGTAAGGTCTTTGTGGTGCAGTGGCTAACAACTTTCCCATTTGTGTCCACACGCAAAAATGATTAAGATTTCAATTTTTCAAAAATATATATCAAACTCTGGAGGGTCTTCTCTCTTTAGATGACCTGTAATAATACGCTATCTATAATATATTTTGAGTAGTGCCCCCAAAGAAGAAACAAAGAAATTAATGAGATTTGTATGTATACAACAAACAGGACAGTTATCAGCGACTAATCCACAACGCACTGACCAAACTGCTAATTTGAGATTCACATGGCTGTAGTGATCTCATATTTCAAAGGTTCCTAACTTTCTTATCATTGGTCCAATTCATTTTAAACTTTCGCCATTCTGTTTCTCTAATGTTTCTGCTTTCATTCGAATGAACTCATTACAAGGGTTGGATTGCCCTTTAAGTAAGATTCAATGCCATAGTCAACTTTGTTTACTTCTTGGTAGAGTCAATTTGTAAACCTTTTTCTTGGAGCTTTTAAAATCAATTCATTTCCAGGATATGTGTCTTTATATGTACAAACATGTATATCATCACAGACCTTAGGTTCTAAGCTTACAATCTACATTTTAACTTATTCATATCTCAAACTTGACCCCACAGATTTATACCTATTATTAAAGATCTCCTCTTCCACAAAATAAGAATTTGACTCTTCAACTCTTAATCAATGAAGACAGAGTCGTTAAGAAGAAAGGACGGGTAGGTTGCAGGATAAAAGACATCTTTTCTTTTGTTCTAAAACTGGTTGATTAGGAAAACCAAATCTGCAAGATATTATTAGAAAATCCCTTAATCATCTTGCATGTTAGAAGTGAAATCTGGGGGCCACTGCACGATCAAAGTTTGTCTTGGTTGCGAGGTGCGAGTGAAGAGGGAGGGATTCGGAAGATCGGTATTAAGCCGCGGATTTGGCTTTTGAAACTTGAGCAGGGTTGACGGTGTGAAGGAGAGCTTTTGGTAGCGCCCCGAGACGTCGAGGGAGCTCCCGTTCTCTTAATGAATTAAGAGGATTAACGGTAGCGTCAGATGAAGAAAAGCGCCAGACGACCTAAAGCTGTACTATGACAAAAGATGTGTTCTCTTGACAAGAGGCTGATGTCTTATGTGTGACATTGCATTTTTTCGGAAGGGAGCGGTTGGAAATGGGGAAGGGGTGAATGCTGGTTATCCCAGGAAACTTGCACTTGCTAAAAGCTAGAACATTTTTTTAGGAGTGCTTAGAAATAGCGTCAGATGAAGAAAGTGCCAGCAAGCTGCACTCTGACAAAAAGAAAGGTTCTTGACAAGAGACTTGTGTCTTGTCGGTAGCACTGCATTTCGCTGGGAAAGAACCATTGAACAGGGAAGGGGGTAAGGTAACCCTTTGCCCTTTGCGACCGACCCCAAAATCTGAAAATCTATGGTCGATATTTTTAAAAAGGTTTTTTTTTTAACCGTTTTTTAGATTTGTTTATTATTAATGAATACAAAAATATGTATTTTGTTTGTTGGGATAAATGGGATATAAATGCATAAAATCAAATCATTCCCAAATTCTCACTCGTCTTCTGCCCTAGTTTCAAAATCCTACTAGCGTAAACATCTCGATCAACACAACATTGCAAACCATGGATTATTATGAGGTGAACAAAATTATGAATGCAATGATGACGCTGAAACTGATAAATATCACCCAAAAGAGGGCGGAAAAAGAAAGAAAAAAAAACATTAAAAACTGAAAAATATCGGCCCAAAGAGGGCGACAAAAAAAAGTTTAAAAAAAAAAAAAACTTTTCCGACCGACCGACCCATGTTTTGGCACCCAAAGGGCAATACAACAAGTTTTTATTTTAGGCCTAATGGCACAACTTACATGCATGAGCCCATCCATTTTATTCAATGTTTTATCAAAGTGCTAAAGTGTCAGACAAGACAAGCGCAAGATGAGCTAAAGCTGCACTCCGTCAAAAGATGTCTTCTTGGCACGGGGCTGATGTCTTTGGGTGACAACGCAATTTTGGAGGGAACCGTGGCATTGGGGCAAGGGGTTTGCTTAGTCCAGATCCTAGCACCTGCCGGTGTAGTGGCATGGCTATAAACAGTTTATTTGATTTCACTATTACACAAGAATGTTTAATGATAACGTCTGTCCGATGAAGAAAAGCACCATATGTGCAGAAGCCATACTCTGATATAGATGTGTTCTTGACGAAACGCCGATGTGGGGTGACATTGCGTTTTCAGAAGTGAACCATGCATCAAGGGGAAGGTTAGTCCGGAACTAGGAACTATGGGAGAAGTGGTGGCCCAGGAGGACTTTGTGCTTAAGGTCACTTTCAGTAGTAAGGGTGCGGCCATTAGATGGGTTGCTAAGTCCGGAATCTTGCACCTGATATAGCGACACAGCTATCCATCAATACATTGTATTTCATTTTCTTAGGTGAATGCTGTTTGAGCTAGGTCTTGAATCAATAGTGAGAGCAGGGTGGGAGGGGGGGAGGGGGAGGGGGAAGAAAGGGGGCGGGGGTTAGCAAACTCTGCAATTTATCACCTGATATAGCAACACAGCTATATTTACAAGTTCATTTTATTTCATCATTTTATGGGAGTGATGTGTTAATAGGGTCTCCGGGGTGAGGGCAGGCGGTGGGGCCATGGTGGGGGCCTTATCAATAGGCAAGCCAAGCAGCAGAGGGGCGCTAAGTCCAGCAGCAGAGGTGTGTAAGTCCAGCAAGATGCATACACATCGACCCGTCACGTCTATTGTATTCATTGTTTTATGGGACCAATGTGTAAAGGGTCTCAGTGGGAAGAGGGCAGGCAGGGGAGATCAAGGGGGTAGCTAAGTCCGGAACCTCGCACCTGATAGAGCAGCACAGCTATCCGTTGGTCCATTTTGATTCATTGTTTTATGGGAGCGCTAGCTGTGTGCGTAAGGTCTCGATGGTGAGCCAGGGCAGCTAGGCAATCCCTTCCTCTCCAGACGACATCCTGTGTGAAGAAAACAGAGCGAGGAAACAAGGACGCGAAGAAAGAAACGCCGACGAAATAAAAGGTGTCCCCACGCTCTAATTGATCAGGAAGCAAGACCTTGTGGTGCGCTCTAGTTCATCCTCTCTAGCTGCCATCGATTACAAAGCTAACACGCGCTGGCAACACGTTCCTGCTCTAAACATTTCGGGCGAACAGTGAGAAGAGAGTAGCAACATTTTGAAAGGGGAAGACAAGTATGGTTCACGGTTGTTTGTTTTTCTTTGGACATGCGGTGTCTGTCATCTCCAGTTACGCTCAGGTTTTGTATTTATTGGTTGGGAAGGAGGTTGCTAGGGAGTTTGTTTTTAATTGGCCATGGACAATAGGGTGTTCCAGGTGATAATTACAATTTACCTTCCTAGGAGACAGTTAGCCAAACAACAACCCTAAATGTCATTGTCTTAACATGTTTCGGAACATAGGGGTGTCTGAACACAGGAGCAACAACCTGTGTTTTTTTTTTCCAACACTGACAGGATTGATCTAGCCTGCAGGTGAAGACTCTGACAAGTGACCAGGGGCGTAAATCCCGGGGGGGATGGGGGGGCTGCATCCCCCCTGGCTTAAAGTAGGGGGGGATGGCCTGTACAAACATCCCCCCGATGTCATCCCCCCCTGAAGAAAAAAAATGCTTATTCAGCGGTCGGCTGAGTTGTTGCGATTTTTTCGAGACCCCCCCCCCCCCCCCGCTTATTCAGCAGTCGGCTGAGTCGTTGCGATTTTTTGGAGACCAAAAAAAAGTGTCCTCTTACCCCCCCCCCCCCCCCCCCCCCCCCCCCCCCCCCCCACTTATTCAGCGGTCGGCTGAGTCGTTGAGAAATTTTCGGCCCGATTTAGGCCAGTTAAAGTTTATGAATGCAATTTCGACTGGCGTGTAGTATGTGATGGCTATCGCCGATCATCCCCCCACTCCTCGGTACGGATTTACGCCCCTGCAAGTGACAGTTTAGAAAATTAAATCAAATGAAGCATTCAGCCAAGCCCAACTTGCCAGTCTTTCACTGCGACAAATAAGACAAGTTACAGGTTTATTTTCAATAAAATTCTCCTTGAAGATATCCAACCTTAGCAACAAACTAGCCTAAAAGAAAGCAGGAAAATCAGACTGGTGAAAGTTTGCATGAAATCGGATAACTTATAAATATAAAAAAAGTGATTAATTTTTAGAAAGTTATAATCGCTACACGTATAAGAACTTTATATTGGCTTAAAATGTAATGTCACTGTGACGTAGTGTTGAACTACTATCCCATTTGTTTCAAGACACAAAATTACTTTGATAGCAATGTTTAAAAATGTACGACTCAGGAGAACATATTTAATATGCTATCCATAATGTAATTTGAGCAGTGCCCTAAGGGAGAATACACTTGGGAGAAAAAAAAGAAATTAGTGATATTTTTTATATACGGCAAACAGAAGAATTGTATGTGTCCATCACAATCCACTGACCAAATTGCCAATTTGAGATTCACTCATTGACGATTTTACAAAATGTTTTTGGGATGTGTAAATGAGCCTATGGTTATCATCTCAGACAGACTCCCTGCATCAGTCAGATAAATACTTTTTTTCCATGGAACAGGACAGACCAAAATGGCCAGTGAGATGACACATCATATATATTTCCAGAGGGAATAAAAAAGTACAATAGAAGCTAGATATGAAAGTGAATAATGGTTCCCATGTGGAGATCCCACAGTGACCTCAAACTTGTGACCTTTTGTGACCTAGGTCATGGGTACGGTGTGAGCAGCTGTCAAGTTTATGATCTATGGAAATTAAATTTGGGAAATGGAGGGATGAAGGATGATTGTTTAGGTTTGGGTCAAGTCAGCTGTAACATTCCTCAGCTAACTAAACAATCTGTGATCTCATTGTTATTTTTCTTACAAAACTTCTCAGGTAAATTGTGTTTAAAGCTCTAATATAGCTTTCATAAATTTAACAATGAGAATGAGAATGAAAATATTTGGATAGATGATACATTTTTGGCTTGGATACAAAACCCTGAATACTATTAACACCCTGGCTTTAGTCAAGATTTCTTGGGTGCTTAAGTTTACCATGCTGTGACATTCTAGGCTCTTTAATTGTATCATACCCGGAGCGGCTATTGCGCTCTTGCACACGAAGTATACATTAACACCTGGATGGAGATTGGCAAATGGAGATTGGCAAATGTAGTTTTGGGTCTTGCAGAGGCCGTTCATGCCAGGGTGCACTAGGCTGAGATTTGAACCTTCAACCTTTTGATAGAATGTCAATAAAATAAACCACTATACCATGGCACCAATAAATCTTCTATCATAAAGTATGCAAAAAGTATCTTCCTACCAGCTGGTGAAACACAAAGGCTTTTGTCATCCTACCAGATCCCCATTTCTCTCCTGGGTATGGGGGAGCAGATTTAGATTGATGCCTTGCCAAAAGACATTAGAGCTGTGTCGGGGATCGAACCTACGACCATTGCATTTCAAGTCTAAAGCCATTGCAAAAGAAGCAAAATTGTATTACGTCAACACGATAGGCCTATACACACCCAATTCTATTCCGCTTTCACATTTCTTTGTGTCTCATTCATAAATATGCCAATTATAATGCATCACGACTGATAACCTCTTAATCGTTTGGCTCTCAATTTAACACCAAAATCATCGCAGATGAACCCACTATTCGGACAAAGGGAAATCTGTCACGGTTATACCGTGTGTCTCAAAAAAAACGTAACACTTTTGAAATGGTTGCCAAATTGAGCATATATAATTTTATGAAAAAATGTCTATATGTATGGAAAGCTAAAGGACCAACCTTTCATATGATATGAAAAAATTAAAAAAAAATCATGCTTCGATGGACAGTGTTCACTTAAGTTAGAGGTATGAAAATGGGCCTGCGCAGGATTTTTCCTTCCAATTTTGGACAGGTAAATTACTTGTAACTTACAAAATAAGGTCGATATGAGATATTCATGATCGATGGATCAAAAGGATATTTTGAATCAAAAGGATATTTTGAATACCTCGAATTCTGGTATTTTCAATGCATAATGAATGATGTACTTAGCTATTACATGTTTGGGTCATTCATAAAACCTGAATAAAATGTGATTGATGATCCACCAAACTTACGGAAGAAAACTGATAAAGAAAAGGCAAGGGGTAGGTGATGGGATGGGAAAAGGTTGTGGGGGGGAGGAGAGTGGGTTGCATAATGTCAATTATGATTTTGAATACGGTATTTCAATTTAACATTTTCCCATTCTTCCTTCATCCTGTTCACATCTACCAGATCAATGATACAATAAGATGGGAGTGGAAGTTGGTGTGTGTGTGTGTGTGTGTGTGTGGCAGGGGTGGTGTTTGGGGATTGATAAATGACAGAGAGAAAGGACTGGTATTCAAAACATCCTTTTAACTCTTAATCCATCGATCATGAATATCTCATATCAAACTTATTTTGTATGCTAAAAGTAACTTACCTGTCCAAAATTGGAAGGAAAAATCCTGCGCAGGCCCATTTTCATACCTCTAACTTAAGTGAACACTGTTCATCGAAGCATGATTTTTTTTTCAATTTTTTCATATCATATGAAAGGTTGGTCCTTTAGCTTTCCATACATATCAACATTTTTTCATAAAATTATATATGCTCAATTTGGCAACCATTTCAAAAGTGTTACGTTTTTTTTGAGACACACGGTACAGTTATTAATAACATCGACAAAAATAAAACTCCTTCATGCAGACACATTCCTGGGTTCTTAATCCGAACTATCGGAGCGTGTTGGCTAGTGGTTCAATTATAATCGGGTGACCTGTGGGTGCTTCTGTTGCCAAGCTTTGGAGGGACACGCTCGGTGTTACAAATTGGCCAATTTTATAGAGCTGGCATATCAATGAGGGACAGAGTACTGGTCTGGTGATAATAATGCGCATGATAATAGACAATTGTTTGTGTAGGAGAAAACAAAAGGTCTGCAGAAAAGCTTGTATTTAACAAATATATTTATTTTCTTTCATAAAATTAAATGTTACTAATATGCATTTATTAGTGGAAAAAATTAAAAGAATTTTGAATCTGTTGGTAAATCAGGAGGCTTTCCCCCACAGAAATGCAAGAAAAACATTTTCAAGTTTCAAAGCCAATATTCAAAGAAGAAAAAATTGACTCTATGAATTAAACTCTTCAGCAAAACCAAACAAATTGTAATAAATCTGACCAACTTACTTTGCCAGTAAATAAAAATGCTTAGACCATGATGGTCAGTGGTTCAGCTATAGTCTGGCAACACAAGGACGCCTGTGTTCCAGAGCTTTGGAAGGATACGCTTGACTGTCTGTGTTACAAATTGGTCAATTTTGCAGAGCTGGTATATTAATGGAGTAATAATGGCCTGGTGATAATAATGCTCAGGAAAATTGACAATTGTTTGTGGAGGATGAAAGAAAATTCTTCTCAAAAGTTAAGAGAATAATATTTTTTGTTTGTAAATGAAGGTCAACAGCAAATTGACAAGTTTTCTGAGTATTACCACATCAATCTAAATACATAAAAGGAATATCTTCCAGGAAAATAAACCATATCTAAAAAAATACCAGACAATCACAAAAACAGCATACATATATTTAAAAAATATGACATTAATATTGACTGTTTTCCAAAAACTGAAGAAAACCTTTGGATCTCTTTACAAAATCAGAATGCTTTCACCAAAAGAACAAGAAAAATGGAAGCTAAAAAAACTATGAAAGTTGTTCAAAATTCAGTAATTCATATTGCCTACAAAGTTAAAGCTAAGGCACGGTTAGAATGAACTTTTGACTCTGTATGAATATATTTTAGATATTAAAATGTAATCCTATTTTTGGAATGGCTATGCTATAATAAAACCATATTTCACAATGTATTCTATGACCCATATCTAGCTCAGGCACTTTGTTTGAACCTATTCTAAAAACCCATTAAAGAATTAATCACCGATTTCAATGACTAAATTGAATACCAACGAAGTGAAATTATAATTGCTTTTTGTTATTTGTAACAGTTTGCTAAGAAACAAGGAAGTGTACACCATTAATCTTAGGGTGTGATTTGTGTAAACTCTGAATGGACAATGGGAAATGGAGCAGAAATTGGTGTTCGTCCAAGGAATCCTGCAAAAGAAATATTTAGATTTGTGCTATTATTTCAAATGTTAATGTCTAATATGACCCGTGACTGAACTCTTGTAAGTGGCTTTATCTCTCCTTTACATTGAGAGTACCATTAACTTCTGGGCAAAATACCTATATATGTAATTCTGCTGAAAGGTTCCAAACATGAATATTACTTGTACTTCCAACTTTTCTCTATTTTAGTTTTTGGAAGAATAAACAACATCAGAGCAGTGCTGTATTTTCAACAGAAAGTATATACCAGTAGAGCCAAAAACCTAAAAGCAAGACTACTTTGTATCAAAAGGCAAAACGAAAGAAGGTCATGGGTCAAAATAATCTAGACTGCCCAAGCTTCCAGAAACATAACTATGGAGGAATTTATGACCTATTAAATGTAAGCTGATTTAGGGTTCAAGACCAAATCTTATAGATTAAATCCTGGATTCTCCATGAGAAAACACAGGACTAGATGGTTAGGTTCAAACGAAAATTGTGTAAAAGAAAATAAAAAGTATATTTTTAAATAAATAAGATTTATATCCAGTCTCTCTGTTACTCTAACAGTAAACAAAAGAGGAATGCCTGATAGAAGTGCTTCTTCAAAGAAATATCACTGGAAAAGTCTCATCTATCCATAACATTTATATATTATAAACAACTCAAAATCCAAGCAATTACTTTCTTCTCTCTGGATCCAGCTCAAAGATTTTTCATTGCTTTTAGGTCTTACTTCTCATTTTTGGAAAGGGGGAAGGGGAAATGTAAGAAAGCAGAGGAAGATGATTAATTGATTATCATAGAGATGATGATGATGATGATGATGATGATGAATGTTACTAAGATGATGAGAGGAAATGAAGATGATGATGATGATGATGAATGTTACTAAGATGATGAGAGGAAATGAAGATGATGATGATGATGATGATGATGAATGTTACTAAGATGATGAGAGGAAATGAAGATGATGATGATGATGATGATGATGATGAATGTTACTAAGATGATGAGAGGAAATGAAGATGATGATGATGATGATGATGATGATGATGATGATGATGATGATGATGATGATGATGAATGTTACTAAGATGATGAGAGGAAATGAAAATGATGATAATGAGGAAGAGGAGGAGTGCATCAATAATGAAGAAGAAGAAAACAAAAACAAAAACAAACAGAAAAAAGAAACAAAAGAAACAAAAGAAACAAAAAAGAAATAGAAAGATATAAAGAAAATAAAACATATAAATAATAAAAGAAGAGAGAGAGAGAATTTAAAAAGCAGGAGAAGGATGAGGTGGTGGAAAAAGATGATGATGGAGAAGAAGAAGCAGCAAAAAAATAATAGCTGTGTACACTGTGCACACCATGATATTATGCACTCCATGAACACATAGACAGGCTACTGTACTTTCGCCTACTCAAAAGTTTTGGAAATCCCAGTGTTTACTTTCTTCCCCGAATTCTCTTCATCTCTTATTTCAATAATATAGTACCCTTGTGAATAATAACAAATATTTGATAACTCTGACCAGTGATCTGGCAGTCTGCCCACCAATGTCTCAAATCCTCCCAGCCGTCTTGCTATCTCACTGGAAAACACAGCAGAGAAACGTCAAAGCTCATCAGAGCTACGAGACAAAATGTTGTTTTTCAATGATTTTTCGTGTTTTGGAGTCGAGGTACTTTTGAGCAAAGATTGATGGTGATTCAAGTTGAGATACAAGAACAACGGTGATAAACAAGTCAATATATATACATGTATGTGTGTTCATTTAACAAGGGAATTGTCATAATCCCTGGTTTAACATAAATGTTACAAGCAGAATACATACAGGAATTCACGTTTTTCATAAGGGGACTTAAATCTTTACATTAAACTTTCCTTTCCTTTTGACAAAATACTTAAGTTGTGAAAACAAGTCATTCAATTAAAGTTCCTCACCCCTAATCCCTAGACACACACATACACCAAAAGGAAAACAAATTAAAGGTGAAAAATCAAATTCTTCTTTGAAAGGGGTATTTCATTCAAACTACCTTGTTAAAAAACTGTTGCATTACAAAAGTATTCAACAAAGCCTATTTCTTTCATTGACAGTGGTTTTGTCATGATTATTTTTTATTATTTCGGGGGGGGGGGGGGGGGGGGGTGAATTGCCCCAATCACAATATTTTTTGTGTTCCTTGCTCCAACATCCACATTGTTAACCATATTTACTTTTCTTTCTTCATATCTGGATCAAATACATTTATCATAAATTTGTCTACTTTATGGATGATTCATAGACAAAGTTCAAACAAAAATGTCTTAAACAGAAAAAAAAGAGGGGCTCAAATTAGACGACAACAGAAAGGCGTGCTGGGAATGAAATAATTCATGTTTTGTCTGCGTCTCTGAGATATTTAAACAATGTCTGGAGCAAGAGGATGGAAGAGAGTTATGGCAGGAAAGAGCTAAAAAGTCTGTAGACTGTAGACTTAAAGATAAAGTTGAGTTCTGGCCATATGATTGCATTGTGAAAGAAACGGTGTGGAATCTATCAGAAAAGGTTGATCATCTAGTATATAAGTATTCGTGTGTATTGCAAGGTTCTGGAATCATCAAAATGATAAGACACTTGGCCAAATCTTGGCAAAGTTACAAGCACAGTACACAGAATGATGTATATAGGACTACACAAGCACATGGCGAAAAAAACCTACCCCCGATTTTTACGATGTTTCATGTCATATTTAGAATATGAAGGCATTTGAAGAGCCATGCTTTTCAGGGAACATGTTTAATCTGATGTTCTTCCACCCTTTGCATAATAACAATTATAACGCTCACAAATTATTTTTTACCTCTTCCCAGAACTCAACCTTCTCTTTAAGTCGTACAGCATATTTCAAAGTGCTTATGTAGCCAATGCTAGTATAGGTGATGAAGGGAGTTTTCGCTTACAAATGCGGCTAGCTTTGCCAAATAACCTTTCTTATATAGATACTCATTTGTTTATAAACACATGTATCACATTATTTCAATATTTTCTTCATACAAACAGTATTCTATTACACCAAATTGACAATTCACGACCCAGTTTGAATTTAGATAAAAAATTGGGACAGTTCAACCAACCTGTACAAGTAAAACTACACTGAAAGGGTTTCAAAATATTATGCATCAACATTTTAAATCAAACTCTCACGGAGGAAGACTCAATAGGCCTGTCTTCACTATCTTGAGATTGCCAAATATCCAGCTATTTGAACTATCCCGATCGCAAACTATCCAGCTAATTTGCGTCTTCATCAGACCGAAGTAGCAGTTAGCGGGATATTTTGTCGGGATTGTCATCCCAAGATATCTTGAAATAGTTTGCAAAATATCCCTCTATTTGGCAAAATATCCAGCTATTTGTCCTGTGGGTCTTCACCAGACCAAAGACTTGCTGTATGCGCTCAAGCTGATGAGGACGCGATTTGTAACTTCGGGATTATTTCCCAAATCAGAAATAGCGGGCTATTTGGCAATCTCGAGATGATGAGGACCCGCCTCATGCCCCCTCTCCGCCATCAATCATTGACCTGGGTTACAAGAAGGTGATAATTCCTTGTTGGTAATCAGCAAAATTGATTTGGACTGTCTCTGATGAACTTACACAACTTTTTTTGAGATACGTTCCTTTCAAACGTGAGCAGATTGAGCATGAATCTGCCTGGTGCCAAGAGAAATTACGAAGGAAATGTTAAATTGTCACCCGCAAAAGTATTTCCTCTTTTCATGCCTCGGTGTGCATGGGAATGACTTCCCACCCAGTCTGGCTGGAGCTAGATTTTTGTTAGCATTGACATTTATTATATGTCTGACACTTCTATGTTGATTTTTACAAGTGTTAAAGGTACAAGCGTTAAAGGTACAAGGCTAATGTGTAGTCATCATTATGAAATTGAAATGAAAGTGTTTATCTTTGTTCATAACAATTTTAAATGCTTGAAAAAGCAAGATGAAATGCTCCAAGCAAATAGGGTGTCAAATTTGTGTACTTGAAGGAAAATTAATTATAATTTACATTTTGACACTCTTAAACATGACTAAATGAATGTTAATAATTCTATCTACAATTTTAGTTTCTGCTTTACATTTTGTAAATTTGTATTGTTGCATAACTTGGCCTCTCTGTAATTCCTCTCTGACTTTGGTCAACCAATGGAATAAGAAGGGGACAGCCAAATTGGATGACTTTTGACACAAGAAAGATAATTTCTGTTATGAAAAGTGGTTGGAGCGGCCCATTCTTAATAACGATGAATCTATAAATTTGATTCAATTCAATTCAGTTAGATTCAAATGTTATGTACGTTTATGATATACCCCAGACAATGTGGCGGTCCAGAGTCTCAATCCATTGCAAATAAAGAGTTAAAGATGCTACTACACTCTAAGACCAGATTGAAAAAAAAGTTGATAAGGACTCTTTCTTATCGAAGGAAGATTGTGTAGATGGTTATGGATTACATAAAAAGATAACACAACACTCATAACAGAGCAACATGGTATAAATAAACTTTTTATTGGAAGAAAGAATTAATTCCTGATACAAATATGACAAAATAGGCTCACTTTTTTTCTTACTTCACTTTTAGAGACGATTCTTACACAAGTTTTGAAAAAAAATTATTATTATTGGCGAATTTTTAAAATTTCAGGGACACTATCATTTTTATGTTTGTAGCCAGAATGCAAATCACTAATAAGAGTTTGGGCGCGTTCATGCTTGAATTTGAAGGTAGAATGAGCGATCTGAAACGCTCATCGTAAACGCTCATCGTGATCGCAGTTCCACGGTGTAGCTGTTCATGCTTACTTCTCTGGCTCATCCAGGCAATTCTCCTTGTGTGGCCTTGTGTGACCTTCACTGTGCATGCTATGTAGACCCACTAGAGGTCAGTGCGTTGACCCCATTTAAACGCGTTTACAATTGTAAACGCATCTTTTTGTGAGTTTACGATCGGCATTCGTGATCGCCGTTTTTCGGTGATTCTACAAAAGTGAGCATGAACGCAAGCGTGTTTTAAACTAAACACGTAACAGATGCCTGATTCTGGCCGTCAAAATCAAGCATGAACGCGGCCTTACAGAGGTAATGCCTTTCTGGCACAATCAGTGGTATAAGGGGTAAAGTTTATGCTAGCTAGTAATTTCCTTGCAGCTGAGTAAATGCTACAACAACCAAGTCCCGGTCATTAATACATATTTTCCTGCTGAAATAGAGACCAAAATATCCCTTTTCTGCCCTAAGATGTAAATAGTTTGAACTTGAAGGAAAGATGGAAGCAGAAGGAAGATGAGAGAGAGAGAGAGAGAGAAAGAGAGAGAGAGAGAAAGAGAGAGTAAGGGAGAGAAAGAGAGAGTAAGGGAGAGAAAGAGAGAGTGAGAGAGAGAGAGAGAGAGAGAGAGGAAATATGCCAGCATGCAAAAGGAAAGTTGAGCGCAAAAGGAAGAAGGGAGAGAGAAAGGGGAAAGGTGAGAGCAGGAAATATGAGAGAAAGGGGAAAGGTGAGAGCAGGAAATATGAGAGCAAGAGGAAAGACGAGAGCCAGAGGAAGATAAGAGGAAGATATGAGAGAGAGAGAGAGAGAAAAAGAGGAAACATGTGAGCAAGAGGAAAAATTAGCATAAAAGAAAGAAGGGAGAGAAAGAGGAAAGATGAGAGCAAGAGGAAAGACAAGAGCCAGAGGAAGATAAGAGGAAGATATGAGAGAGAGAGAGAGAGAGAGAGAGAGAAAGAGGAAACATGTGAGCAAGAGGAAAAATTAGCATAAAAGGAAGAAGGGAGAAGGGAGAGAAAGAGGAAAGATGAGAGCAAGAGGAAAGACAAGAGCCAGAGGAAGATGACAGAGAGAGAGAGAGACAGAGAGAGAGAGACAGACAGACTGACAGAGAGAGAGAGAGAGAGAGAGAGAGAGAAAGAGAGAGAGGGAGAGCTGAGGACATGACATCATAAAGAGGTGTGTGAACAAAACAGGAAGAAATGCTCACCTGAGGATAGCATCTGTTCTATTTCCACCTTGATGATAGTCTGACTTTTAAGAGAGAATGGGCCATTTCCTCTTCCCCACCACCCCCCCCCCCCCCCCCTCCCCCTCTCCTACCCCCATCAACCTTTTCGTAATTTACCCAGGGTTGGTACATGGCTCAATCTATCTCAATGCCCCTTCTGAAATCTCTAAAGAGACTTCTGTAAGCTCACATCGATAGTTACAAATATTTACATGAGGCAACAAAATGATAAAGAAATTGTGTGCTATATTTGCAATAATGAAGCTTATAACCAATAAAACCAGAAAGTTCATTTTAAGTAACTATTTGGAATTTTCGATTTTACTCTGCAAACAAATGTAAATCACAGTGCAATATTTTCGAAATGGCCAAAAACATCTGCTAGCTGAAGTTTCACATTGCCATAGTATCCAATTTTACTGTGTAAGGTAAGATAAACAACTGTTGGTACTGACCAAAATCTGTGATTTGATATGGATAGAACATCATCTATGACTTAATTCCCTTGTATCTTGTAACCACTGATGATAATCTTCTCTTCTTTTTTTTTGAGGGGGAGCGGCATTTCATGGAGAAAAAAAGAAATATTTTTCTTCCTGAAAGTCATACTACCTGCATGGAACCTGACTTAGGGCGCGTTCATGCTTGATTTTGACGGCCAGAATCAGGCATCTGTTACGTGTTTAGTTTAAAACACGATTGCGTTCATGCTCACTTTTGTAGAATCACCGAAAAACGGCGATCACGAACGCCGATCGTAAACTCACAAAAAGATGCGTTTACAATTGTAAACGCGTTTAAATGGGGTCAAAGCACTGACCTCTAGTGGGTCTACGTAGCATGCACAGTGAAGGTCACACAAGGCCACACAAGGAGAATTGCCTGGATGAGCCAGAGAAGTAAGCATGAACAGCTACACCGTGGAACTGCGATCACGATGAGCGTTTACGATGAGCGTTTACGATGAGCGTTTCAGATCGCTCATTCTACCTTCAAAATCAAGCATGAACGCGCCCTAAGACCCTTGGGCAAGGGGTAACTACAAACACCTGTAGGTGTGGCAGGGATTTGAACCCAAGATGAAAGACAGGAAAGAAGGGAAACAGAGATGCGGAGCCCGAAAATGCCCCCCCCCCCTCCCCCAACACGTAATTATATTCCAGCTCCTAATAGAAAACATGAAGACCAATTCTGTCTGGTTCAATTCTATCTTTCACTTTCCCTATCTTTTCCCACTACCTCTTCTTCTGAAACTATTTAAGGTTGCACATCTTGTTCTGCGCCTGTCAATACCATTTTACCTCATCTGTAACACAAATATTTTAGTAATTTGGTAGATTATGCAAAATACTAAAATTTTGCACCTTTTTTGCATAAATTGCCTTAGCTCATTCAGGCATAGACTACTGCTGAATATTCTGGTGCCATTTGAGTAAAGACCTCCAAAGCTATCCGAAAATAAAAATAAATCCTAAGAATATGTTGCGATATTATTTTGGGGAAACTATTCCACCTTCTCACTTTTTGAGACATAATTCATAAAGTTGCTGTAGGAAACATGTTGGCCTATAAGCTTTCCAAAACTGTATGGAGACAAGTCTAGAGAAGGCAAGAAACTGGACAGATTTGAGGTAGCTTTTAATTAACACCTGGAAATCATCCCCTAAAGCAACTTGTCTGGAAGGATGGAATATCAAGCTCAGGCATACAGTACTCCTCTTCAATTTCTAAACTTTCCAACAAGATGTATTACATATTATTCATGAATATGAGAAAATGTTTCCATTAACTCGTGGTGTAACGTTACAAATTTGAAAGGGATGTATTTCACTTTTTCAACAACTATTCAGGTTTGTAGAAACTGAAAAGGTCATGCATCCTATTCATTTCTTTTTCTTGTGTCGTAATACCGCTGTTTAAACAAAATTACAAAATTAGGGTAACTTTGTTTTCTCTGTTGTTGTTGCTGTTGTTGTTGTTGTTGCTTTACTGACCTTTGGCAAGCCAAAGATAATGTTGAGTTCTGATAAAGATGAAAAATAATTTGTTGGCTATGTCTCATTCTCTGTATGTCAGCTTAAAAGAATATAAAAGTAGAAATATCCCCTGAAAGAATGATCTTAAAATGCCCTTGAATTGTAAATAAGACAAGAATGTGGCTGGATAGTTTGGAAAACACATTATTGTTTAGTCCCAAATACCAATTTATGTGTGCGGTGCATGTGATTTTCATCAAGACTGAGTCAATTTCTTTTAATTTTGATTATTCCAAAGTTCCATAGTATTTTTTATGCACAAAATAATCAACCTTTCTCTAGATACCAAATAAATGATAGAATCATGATGCTTTGATCAAAAAGAAGTTTCATGAAAAAGGGACCCGATTATTCACTCCCAATTTCCTCTCACAAGAGTAAAAAAAAAATATGATCAAAGAACCATGCTTGATCAAACTCTATCATGCAAGCTCTCTTCGTACACACAGTCGTCACCATGAGAGCCATTTCGGGGCCACCGTTCCAAAAATAAATCCTGTCGATTCCGCTTTCTCAGTGAGTCGAGAGGGGTGCCGACAATTTCTTGAAACTTCTCACAGTTTAATGACAGGGAAAAGGAAAGCAGGTTAGTTGAAGATGAGTTGATCGGAAATTCAACCTGCTCAGTGATGGAGTGACAAGTGTACAAGGATTAATCACTGGTCAGTCTTGTTTGGATTTGGTTAAAGAGTAGATCCTCTGTCGTTCAGAAGATAATTTCCAGTAATATTAAAGTTTAAAAAAGTAAGTTCTTGGCACAGTCAAACTTGCTTTGGCGACCACTTGTGTAGAAAACGTTAGTTTCTATTTCTTTTAATTTGTTTTGGTTGTTGCAGTTATTATTGTCAGTTAGACATTGCTTACACTGGAACATTAATATGTATCAAAGGAGAACCTAAAAATAAGATAATTAACCTTTCTTGTTTCCATTAAATAGAGGTAATAAGTTACAAGTTTGTTTTTTGACAATGGATGTTGAATGATAGAACATTTTGACAAAACAAATTCAAAATTTTCAGATTAGAACTATGTAAAATCATCCTACTGAATCAGAATTTCTGTAAACACAACAGCATGACAGTTTAGATGTTTTAAGTATTTTTTGAAAAAGCCCAGGCTGCAAATGCAATAATTAGTAATTGCCCTGCATGAAAACTGATCAGACAGAAAATGCAATCCAGGAAATGGAGATGGTGCACATATTGTGTGCTGCCCAAAGTTGAGACTGTACTTAGCTTGTGTGAAAATTATAGTGATGCCCCTTAATCAATTATCTAGTGGAAAGTGCTGTAAAGAAGTAATTAATATAGTAACCCATTGCCTCCTGGAACAGGTTGACCCCTGTATTATTAACCATATGGGAATGAGAGAATTGAGTGGTCAACAGGTCAAGAGGTGTCACAAGACCACTTTGTCCATATCACCAGACCACTTTATAATGCAAACAGGCAAACACCTTCTTATATAAAGATAATACACATAAAGGAGTTCAAGAACCTGAATGATCTGTTTTATTATCATCCCTATGGTCATTTTAATGATGGTCACTTCAAGTAGTGGTCAGTACGGTTTGGCCAGACGATCATGGGGGACCTCTTTTTTGCTAATAAAGCTGACAACTTACATTTCCTCGGCCATGTCCTATCAATTACAAGTCCGGCCAAATATAGTCACGTTTGAGTTTTACGTTGCGATACATCCTGGTCAATGGATACCGTGTACAACATAAACATGTCAAAACTAGGAATTTTTTGTAGGAAATCATTTCACTCATATCTATGGAGTCAGCCAAGTTTGTTTCAATGAATTAAAGATAAGATCGACTTGAAGATGCCTGTGCCCCTCTTGAATGAAGTGATGATCACAAATAATTTGATAACCGGTTTCAGTGGTCAGTTTCATATATCCATAGACCACTACCGGGTAATCAAGTTTCTTATCACACTTTTACAGATCAAAGATCACATGGCAGTAGTTATGCATAAAAGTCACAAACTGACAGAGTAATAAAGCCACAAAGAGAGCGAGACTTGTATGAAAACAAGATAGAGACATATGCATAGAAATATGCTTCAGTTCTGCAAAGTAATCATGCAAAATCAAATTCTCAATCCTACCCCCCTAAAAAAAAATACTCGTCTATTTGCCTACCACCGTCCCAATTCCTTCCAGTAATAATCAAAGACAAATATATATCCCTAACTCATATTAACAGTATTCCTTCATCCCCCCCCCCACCCCCCACGAAGGGCATTCCTTTGCCACCCCAAAAAGGTTCTATCCAGGGATATGTCACTTGGAGTAATGAGGGAAATAGGACTCGTTAGTGAAGTAATTAGATTTGGAGAACGTTAAGGTGAGCCTTGGTGTGAAAGTGGCTTGCTTGGCACCCATCCACGGACTATTGACTGCCCATTACAAGCAAGGGTCTTAGAAAGTCACTTTCATTATGGCTTGACAACCTAAATATAGAGCCACTTAAAGGGATCGTTTAACAATGTTAAATCTGAGATACAAGGCCCTACATGTACGTGTTATTAGTGTCTGTGATATGGTGTAATATTGAAGCCCTACAAAAATGGCGCTTCAAAACGATCAAGAAGTGCCTCAAAAAAGTAAAAAATCTTTGAGTGACTGGTTTTACCATACTTGTTTTCCCCAATAGACTGTAGTGTTATGAAAACCGTTTAGCAAACGGTTTTCAAAATTTGTAATTTCAATCATAAATATCTTGATAATCAGACAGGTGATCGGCTTGTAAACTTCATAAGGTTCCTGACTGTCCTAAAGGTTTATAATTATCATTGCAGCATGAGCTAATCCAGAATTTTGTTTCAGAATCTGAGACAAAGTTACCGGATCCCTTTAAGTATTCTACGTAGTGAATGCACCCCTTCCTCCTAAGAAATTGTACCTAGACCAACAATTACAGTCCCATCTTTACATTTCCTACATACAGTGTAATTGAAGTTTAAGCACCCCCACAGCATTTAGATGAGTGTAACGGTATGTTTCATACATCCACAGAGCTATAAGTTCATGATGAATAATTAATGTTTTTTTGTCTAATTTAATGAAATACCATATATAGCAACACATTTATAATCATTTTGTTTAACAAAAACTTTAACAGGCTGGCCCGGTTTAATGTGAGCACAAGCTGATATGTCAGGCAAGCTGTAATTTTGTTTGATCAAGCAAAACCATTGTAAAAGCTGACAATCACCATATACGTATGATGGAAAAGCCTCTCTATTTCTTTAATATGACTTTCATGCAACATCACTGCATACCTTGTATATGCCTCTTATACTATACATAATCTTTACTCAATTCTATTCAAATCCTACATGAATTCTTGTTTGAATAGGCTGATAGATTAGCGTATTCACAGTTTGTTTCAAAATGCAGTTCTACCGTCGGATCTCAACATCATAGGTTTTTAAGTAAAAACCACCGCTAGATTTCCCTCGTTGTTGTTTGCCGACACAATACCGTAAGCATCAGATGTACTTTACAATTATACTCCAAGAGTTTATAATACCACATTTCATATAGACCATCTGGCCATGACAATAAAAAAGAAAAGGTGCATTGAGCGATTCAAAACAACAATTAATCTTCTCATACATTTATGACAGAAGCAGATGGTTTTCATTACACACATTATCAAAATCAAAGTGTTTCCTAGACGTATGCCTTTAGGACAAAAAGGAAGTCACATTTAAGCATTTTTACATTTCAAATGTATATAGTAGACTATCCTTCCAATGTGCCTAAAATAACTTGATTTCATATAGCCTGCAGATAGAAGTGATTTTTAATTGACCACAACATTGAAAAAATGAATCACAGAGCTGACAAGAATGGTGTCTAGCTGTGATGGTAAGGATAGTGACACAGCAAAAGTACACTTTGTTTATATCATCCATATGTTTTCTAAATTCAATCATTCTTGAGCAATGTAATAGATCCACTGCTCTGCAGTTTTTATTTTCTATTAGTGATCTTCATTAAAATTGCATGAAATAAGATCTAGGGTTTCAGTGATGTGCTGGGGCAAAAGGCCATTTTCGTGATATAACCAATACGTCTTTGTGAATTAAGTGTCTTCACAAAGACATATATGCAAAAAATAGCCTATTGCAAGGCATCATCAGAGAATAATTCATTATTTGTCATATAACAAGGGGTGATTAAATATATATACCACCTAAAGTCACTGTCAGACTTTGCGGAAACGTCATCAGCTTACAAGACTGACAATCCATGAGACCATCATGTTGGCCTTGCAGGGCTTCTAGCTGTCGATATGCTAGGATTTTCACTGGATTTTGGACAAGATCAAAAAACCCTGTACAAACCATTTCAGTTGAACATGTACCTGCTCCCCCCCCCCCCCCTGTGACCTATCACATGACCTTTCTTAGTCTATCTGTGATTAGAACTCAACTTGTTGTGTATTAATTGCAGGTAAATCACAGTTGGGCCGAGGTTTTAGACAATTCAATGAACCATTGTTTGCTATTATACAATTTGCATGCTAATTTAATTTCAAAGCCATTTACAAAATACACTTTTTGAAATCATAAAACAGGACAAAAATATTACAAATCTTACAGGTTTCTATCGAACAACCTAATCATGAGAAAACCCCACAATAGTATGACAAGCACGTCAGAAATGTGAAAAGTGAAACTACAGAGAATACCTTTCCAACAAATCACACACTACAGAAACTTATCAGAAAATACAAAACACAAATACAAATTGCTTACCTAGATTCAAGGTCGATGCGAATCTGCTTCACAATAAATTGAAAAGGTCAGCTAGAATTCCTAGTTCCTGATGACAATTGTTGCCTTGATGTCTTCTAGAAAACTTGATTTGTCACGAGCTCAAATATTTCTTAGCGATAGTTCCACGGATATGAATTTTCCTCTGCGGGAATCCTATTTCAAGATGTCTATCCTATCTCTCTCTCTCTTCCTCTTTCTCCGGTTCCTCCTACGATGGACCTCTCACAGCTAGCGGTACCCTCTCTGGTTCCTGATCTGGTATGTGAAGATATCCAGGCGTTAGATCCACCCAAGAGTTGAGAGTTCCTGACAGATCATATCGTGCCACGCTGTCACAACAAGGTGCCGACTTGGGATGAACAATAAGCCCTTCCTCCTGGGCGGCTGAGAAACGATTCGCTTGAGGGTTCAGGTTCAGGTTGCATGCTGGGAGATGATTCAAAAACAATTGTTGTGATGGGTTAAAGTTGGATTAAAAGGCATCACCGAATGATCCAGTGTAAAAAATATGAGGTGAAGGGCAATTTAGTTGCGAAGATCTTACATTGGATGGACTTTCAAAGAACTTTGAAAAACTCTGAAGGAGCTCAGGAGCTCAGGAGATAGGTATAGTTCTCCTTTAGCACTTACTGATTAAGGGCACTGTAAATATTGACTCACTCAAAGAAACAAACAAATTGTGATGAATTTGATTCTTTCTGATTGATCTCAATAACTTATTTCAAGGTAAAACAACAACAGCAAAAACTCATTTTCGTCAATACCCACTACAATTCAAATTTGAGGCTGAATATTGGCCTATGCTTCGTCTAAGAATGCGTAAAGCAAATACGACTTACACCAAAAGTCCCTCGGATAGGACGTTAAATGGAGGCCCCGTGTAGAGAAGAGTCACTACCTTTGCACGTTAAGAACCCACTGCACTATTCGTATAAGAGTAGGGGGAAACCCTGGTGTAGTGGTCCACCTGCACACACCCAGTATAGTACGATAATACTCTGTAAAGAGGTCTATACTCAAAATGGAAGAAGAAGAATTAGTAGAATACAGGCCTGTACAGTCTAACCTGTCTATTAAGGCTACCAAAGGGAAACACAATAAGTAGCCACTGAAGACAGTAACTGTTGGCCTTTTTAGACAGGTTCTTCACTTGAATGTACATTTCCTTCCAGAGGGAGGCAATAGGGGTGACCACTTTAGACAGACGGTCTTTATAGGGAGGTGACCACTATGAAAGCAGGTTTGACTGTAGGTCAAGTGAACTCCTTGTCTCAAAAGTCCAGGGCTATAAGGGGGCCACACCCCAAACTGACTTTCATTCCTATCTGGTGCAGTCATCTTTATCAATTAAAACAAAATCCAAGGTAGATCGGAGCGAGTTTTCAAGTTCAGGACCGATCCAAGGTACATGTAGATCTCGAGTTACTGTTTCAGGATGGACTCTTACGATGTCTGTATAAGATTCTCACCTTCAAGAACGAAAGAAAAGCTGTCTAGATGTCTTTGATCCCCACCTTCATCGACAGAAAGGGAGGCTGATCTGATGTCTGTAACAGATTTTCATCTTAATGACAGACTTGAAAACTCAAAACAAAGTAGGCCTACTCTCTTAAAAAAAAAGAGTGAATTTTCACTCTATTTTCACTTTCTTGGGAGTGACGTCCGTGATCACTTGTTTAGGAGTGAAAATCAATTGATTTAGAGTGCTCTCTAAGAAGAAAAGAGTGAATGTTCACTCTATTTTCACTACATTTTCACTCTCCAGAGGAGTGACGTCCGTGATTTTGAAAATTCACTCTTTTTTTTAAGAGAGTACTTAGTGGTGACGAGCACCGCTGCAGATACAGAGCTCCCTGGTTATAAGTTGGAAAAGTTAGTTTTTCTTCAACTATATAGCAAGTATCTTTATTCATGCAAATCAGAAAAAAAAAAAAAGGCCATTCTATCTAATAGCAATTGCATCTAAATTGCAACTGTCAAGAAAGAAAACTCATTTTAGACTTACGGTAAGCAAATGGCACAGCCTGTACATGTATGTTATAACAATTTCTGAATGTAAACAGAGATGTAAAACACTTGTTTTTGTGGCAATCAAAGGACAGGCTAGAAAGATTGCGATACAATGCCTTTAGGAAATATAAGAAATCTAATGTTTTCAAAAATTATTGTCTTATGTTTGAGGTTTACCTACTGCTCACAACAAACTGGTACTAAATTGCAGGAAAATCTTGAGTTTGTAAGGAAAACATCAAATAGATATCACTGCTTTTCACATTTGTCTTCAGATACAACACAGCAACAAGTAATTTCCAAATTTCCAAGGCCTTGGTTCATAACACCACTATGCCTTTAAATATATCCACTGTATGAAGCCAAAATATGAGAAAGTCAAGATATCGCACAATTTGAAACTAATCTGGGGCAAATTCACAATGGTCACAACACACCTGGTGGGCCATCCTCCAGACCCAGCGTGAAGCCCTGTATAATTAGGACTAGGGCCAAGCAGTGCCCAGCATGAATCCAGATAGCTGGGACTACATGTCATCTCGCTGTGGGCCAAAGGAAGACCTGGAACAGCTGGGGGTCTCGCAGAAACGAAGCCAGATGGACCAAAGATGGGTTCTGATAATAGATTTGTCCTTGTTTGAATTTGAAATGGAATTTTAAAATTGTTTTTGATGAAGAGGGATTTCATAATGGGAGAAATAAAAGCCTGCCATAAGATTGATTTTCATTAAAAACATATGTGTTGCTCATAAAAGAAATATTTCAGAAACTTATCTACTCTTTTTTAATCTTTTTTAGTTCATAGGCAGACTGGAAGAGGTGCAAAACTAGAGCCAAAGAGTAAAAGGGGGAGAAAGAAGAAGGGGACAAACGGGGGTAGATAGAAAGACCCTACCCAATTCATCAAGCAAAACTTTTTGGAAAATTCAGACCCATTCACAGGTGATGTTTAAATTAAAAATGCAATGTTCTCTATTTTCTTTGATCTTCCTTGAAGTTTGTTTAAAAAATAGAAGAGCATCTACTCTTTGTTAAAGTCTAACTCAGTTAGCATCTGTTGGGCTCTTTTGTTAACCCATTAGAGCCTATTTGATTTTAAGTTAACACATACTTTCCATTTTCTTGAATAGAAACAAACTTTTCTTGTTGTTAGTATGCTATGGGTGAGCTTAGTTTCATGTTCAAGTTCAAAGTTCATATGTGCATCATCATTGAGCCTAGGCCCACAGTGGTGCACCTTGGGAGAGTGATAGGGAGGATTCCTGGGGGGTGTTTCACAAAGATTCTAAGTCAAACTTAACTCTAAGTTGGACTTAAATATTATGGAGAGCCATTTGTAGACTAAAAATGAAATATATTCAAAAGCAAAAATTCAAGTATTTTTTACTTTTCATAAATTCCACATCAAGAACATGAAATCTCCCATGATAATAGAAAATATGAATGATTTGAATCAAAATGTTATGCCTTTTAACCTGCAACAAAATATTTTCAATGATGCTAATGGCTTTCCATAGTTTTAAGTCCAACTTAGAGATTATAGTTCAACTTAAAATCTTTGTGAAACACCCCCCAAATATGACAGTTGTAAGATGTAAGATGGAGGGATAGAATATCAAACTTGGGGCCTTCAAAATCTATAAATAAATGTGCCATCACTTGTCAGCAGCGAGAGAAAGATGAGCCATGGGATTTGTAGGTAGATCTAGAGAGGGCTGACAGGCTACAGATTCGGTTGCAAATCATTGAGATTTACTGGAGGTCTTTTTTGCCAAGAACCATGGGAGTTCAGTTCATTTTACAGGGTGTGTATAAAAAATACAATGAACAGCTAGTATACACATCAATCATCTTAATATGTATATTTTGATTTGCTGCAGGTAGATCTAGCAAAGGATGACAGGCTCAAGATTTGGTTGCAAACCATTGCGATTTACTGGAGGTATTGCAGTTTTTTTGCCAAGCACCAGGGGAGTTCAGTTCATTTTACAGGGTGTGTATAAAAAATAGACTACAAAGCAAGTATACACATCATCTTAATATGTATGTCTTGATATGCAGGTAGATCTAGCAAAGGATGACAGGCTCAGGTTGTTTATAGTTGAAGTACCAACAAACACTACAGAGGTTTCATTCTACAGGGTGTGTAGAAAATAAAATATTGTATTTTACGGTGTACACTTCATCTTTTATGTATTACATGTCTTGATTTGGTAGGTATAGATCTAAAGGTGCTGACACTCGCAAGATTCAGTTGTAAATCATCTTGATCTATTACAACTTTTACTACTGAACACCATGACAGCTTTGCTCTATAGGGTGTGTAGAACATGATACAATTTGCTCATGGATTGATTCTACATTTAAAAATGAAAAAGAAATTTTGACAACAATTTGAAGTCTATAACCATGAAAATAACTCCTGATGGTTTTGTTTTAGCCAACAATGACAAAGTATCATACTGAGTGAATTTTCATTTAGGGTCGAAAGAAATGAGAAATATCACACCTTACACCAACAAAATTGATACCCAGATTTTAAACAAAAATTCATTTCCGGCTTTACTTCGATTACCAGCAGAAGATATGAAACGATGAGTATTGCATTCTCTTAAATACTTGAATACACGAAGAGAGAGATATCAATCAATCTTCAGTTTGGAGAGAAATAAAAAGCAAGCCATATGTTATCCATAATGTCCTGTCCTATTTCAATAAGAAAGATTACTCTCTATAACATCTCCACTCTCTTTCTCTCCCCTATCTCTATCTCCTCTTTCTCTCCCTCTCTCTCTCTCTTTTTCTCAATCTCTATCTCAACCTCTATATCTCCATTACATATCTAACCCTCTCTCACCCTTCCTTGGTGTCTTAGCTCATTTGCTTGTTAGATCAATTTGTTAATTTGCAATGATTTTATAGAAGATAGAAATACATAGAAAAATGTATTCACTTTGTATTAAAAGAAGGCTTGCAATTTCTATAGACAGAGATTACCAACATCATCAAGAATTCATAACAATCTAACTTTATATGAGTATCACCATCATACAAATGGATTTTCGTTCAGGATTCTGTGCGAGTTGAACCCCCAGTTTCAAAACAAATTACCAATGACCTATTTTCTAGAATCCATCGGCTCTTGCCATGAAACCCTACACCAAAGTCATAATTTCTGCTCAAATTCTAAATCTTTCAGATAAGATTCTGTCTGGTCAGTCTCAGGGTGGCCTTAAAAACTTCAATATTTACAAGAAATTGGCTAAATATCAAATTTAATTGATTCCCAGTGGCTCTCAATCACCACTACCATTTATACAATCCTTCTGACTTTAGCTTGTTCAGACTGTACAAAATTGATATTAAAATCTTTTAAATACAAAGAAAATTTGAAAAAAGATCACTCTACATATATGGCGAAGGTGCACACAGACTAGATAACGACTTCACAAAGGAACTAGTTTTAAAGAGGTCGATTGTCAGGAAACCTGTGCCCCGTCTTACAAAGAGTTGATATCAATCCCAACTTATTTGCAATTGATATCAATCTCAACTATGTACATGAGAGATCGGAGACTGCAAATTTGAGATTGATTGGAGGACTTGCGATTCTAAGACGGGGCCCTGGCCAATAATAAATGCCCGTTCACAACAGGCCCGCCCAGTTATACATTATTTGTTTATACAACGTTCTCAATTCAACAGGACCCTTCTTCTTTATCGAGTTTTGATACATGCGTTTCGCTATACGACGTTTCGTTGTACATGTATATGATGTTTTTTCATAACTGTTCACACTGGGTAAAAGGTAATTACTTATCGTATAGCTAAATGAAACGATTCTTGCAATAGCTATACAATGAATTCTGGTTGTCTAAATGCAGGGTTAGTGTGATGAGAGTTGCCTACCCTTGGTTATCTTTACTATGGGAAGAAGGAGATATCAATAGCCATAATTCATATCTGACCTTTACCCCTGTGATACTTTCAGGATAAAACTTCAAGATTAAAAAAATACTGTTTAACAGAACTGATGAAAGGCATCGGTTCTTTGAAAATTAATGAACATAATTTATAGTAAGTCTCCCAAACTATGACTTATTTTCATTTCAAATTATTTTTAGTATTTCATTATAATTCACATAAGAGTGAATAAAATATTACATATTTCAAAGACTTTCAATGTTGATATTCTGACTTCTTCTTATTTCTAAAGATAGAAACATCCATTAGAGCCTATGCATGTTTAAATTGGCATTTCAGCAAGGCATTAGCTCTATCCAAGAAATTTGTGCTCCAACACTTTGTTAGTTACCAACAATCAAACAAACAAACATTGTTTTTTACAATCACATCTGCAGATCATGCAGCCAATCTCAATACATGGAGATACAGTAAATTCACTTTTAACCCATTACATACCAAGCCCAAGAAAACTAAAGATAAAAGTCATTGGAAATGTGTGTATTAAACATGTGGAAACAACGTTGTTTCTAACAATTAAAACAAAACAAAAATCGATTTCTGGTACTAAAATACGGTTAACCATCTCCTTGCCACTAAGCCACAAACGTAATTGAATTTACACACCTTATATTTGCAGGTAGCTGAGAGTGAGAAGGCCATATCGTCTGTTTAGAGCCAGAAGGGAGTTAAATCATGTACTTGGAACACAGAGTTTAATAACACCCTTCTGGATCCAAACAGATGATATATGCCGAGAGCCTGTATGTAACAATATTTGAGATAATAGAGTACCGAAGCTGTGACGTCATAAAAATCTATTTTTAGAATTTCTCAAATTTTTCTTCATATTCCGAAAGAACATAAAAAATAATGTCCAAATGTCAAAAAAACAATTGAATATGTTAAGTATTGGCTGAGATATGACCATCTGAATAAATATACTCCCCATAGGAACTTAGTGTTATATGCTCTGGCTCATAATGGTTAGGAGCCAGAGCATATAACACTGAGCTCCCTTAGGACATATATTCATTCAGATGGTCATATCTCAGCCAATAATTAACATATTCAATTGGTTTTTTGACATTTGGACATTATTTTTTATGTTCTTTCGGAATATGAAGAAAAATTTGAGAAATTCTAAAAATAGATTTTTGATGACGTCACACTTCACCACTCTATGGCCTTCTGGCTCTCAATAGACAAATTGATCATCAGTAGAAATTTGCTTTGTATGTTTCAACAACAAAAAACAAAAAAATCTACAGAAAGCCAGAAGGGGTTATTTATTAGCACTAATCTAGGTTTAGACTTTAGAGCCCTTCTAACTCTCAGAAGATTCATGGGTTTCCAAACCTTTTACATAATATATATATATATATGATATATTCCGCTTTTCTATGGTACTTAAGACATCAACAATGTTTTCTAAGCGCTTTACGGATACAGTATTACCAGGTCATCAGATTCAAAGCATTTGCTGAGAGCAAGAACGGCATTAACTCTATATATGTATCTTCATATCACTTAAAGGGATCCGGTAACTTTGTCTCAGATTCTGAAACAAAATTCTGGATTTAGCTCATGATGCAATGATAATTATAAACCTTGAGGTCAGTCAGGAACCCCATGACTGTTAAGCCGATCGCCTGTCTGATTATCAAGATATTTATGATTGAAAATCAAAATCAAATTTTGTGATTGTCAAACAATTTTCATAACACTACAGTCTATTGGCGAAAACGAGTATGGCAAAACCGGTCACTCAAAGGTTTTTACTTTCTTGAGGCACTTCTTGATTATTTTGAAGCGCAATTTTTTAGGGCTTCAATACAGAGCTGCCAACCTCCAGAACCGAAAATCAGTAATCACAAGGCTCAAAATCAGTAATTTTGGGTATAAATCAGTAATTTCCTATGCGGCGCTATGACTCTAATAAAAACGGCACGCCAACATTGCACAGACACATGATTATCTGACATTTTTGGTGATTTTACTCACACAAAGTTGTTAAATAATGAGTTTCATATCATCACAACACAGTCTTCCAGGAAAAATGGGGGGGGGAAAAAATATTAAAAAAAAAAAAAAAAAAAAAAAAAAAAAAAAATCTTTTTTTTTTTTTTTTTTAAATCCGTAATTTTAAACAACATTCCGTAATGGTCGTTAATTTCCGTACCAATTACGGGAAATCCGTACTAGTTGGCAGCTCTGTCAATATATACACCATATCACAGACACTGATATCACGTAGGACCGTGCATCTCAGATTTAACATTGTTAAACGATCCCTTTAATACATCGACGATGTTTCTAAGTGCTTTACAGATATATTATTATCCGATTCAAAGTGTTTGCTGAGAGGAAGAACTGCATTAACTCTGTATATATATCTTCATATCACTTAACGCCCTTCTCGCTCTCAGTAACAACAAAAATCATGAAAATCAGTATTGATTTTATTATTTACGATATAAATCTACGTATCTACCTATTCTACTTTGCTATTGTTGCACCTCAACATTGCATAACCGAAACTTAAAACACATCGCCAAATTGCTCATACCCCCCCGCCCAAAGGCGCCCTCCGTGACCCTTGCGTCCGAGCGCCGCCAACGTAACCTCTTCCTCTTATCACGAGTTCCCTAGGACACACCTTGGTAAAGGCGCTGGGGATGGAGGGAGGGAAAATAGGTAGATACGTAGATTTATATCGTAAATAATAAAATCAATACTGATTTTCATGATTTACATCAATAAATCAACGTATCTACCTATTCTACTTTGCTAAAGACCAGCACAGATTAAAGCCGGGTGGTAAAAACCAAGCAAACATATCAACTTGATGAGAAATAGACGACGAAGCCGACTTCAGAGAAGCGACCGCAAAAGCTCGTTCGCCCGCGGGCACATCTTTGAGGCAAAAAACAGTAAAAGAACTTGGAGACTTCCAAAAAGCTGCTTTACAGATATCTCGAACTGAAACTCCGATGAAAAGAGCCCAAGACGTACTGACACTGTGAGTATCATGGGCACGAGGAGTCCTGCCAGGCGTCAAGGCCTCAGGGCCCGCCGCCTTGATAGCCAAGACTAACCACCTGGAGATCTTATCCCGAGATGCCGCCGAAAGTGGCTCTCGAGAAACCAGAAAGAGCTGATCCGACTTGCGAAAAGGCTTCGTCTTGTAAAGATACCATTTGAGGGCGCGAACGGGACACCACAGTCCGTCCCCGAAGACCGAAGAAAAATCCGACAAGGGATGAAGCACCACTTCCACTGAACCCGACGTGTCAGACTGATTCTAAGCAATAAAAGAAGCCTTGGGAATCAAACGAACCCCACGTCCTTCCCAGCGGATATGCCCAGGGGTAACTGAAAGGGTATGAAGTGAGCTCCTACGCTGACCAGAAGTGATTGCCATGAGAAAAACCGTCTTGACCGTAGTAAGCAGAAGCGTCGCAGAACACAGCGGTTCGAAGGGAGGGCCAAAACCTTGGGTAAACTCCACACTGGCGTCAGAGGTCTGAAGAAGGGTCTCTTAAGGAAGAAAGACTTCAAAAGAGCCGCTAGCTGAGGAGCAGAAGAAACCGAAGATAGCAGACCGATAGCCACAAATCGTTGACAGAGCTCTCCCCTAGTCATACAAAGAGATCAGAAAGTCAGCAATAGAAGGTAAAGACGCCTCTCTAGGGGCGACGCCCACCTCCTCACACCAAGTGTGAAAAGCATCCAACCAGGAGCTGAAAACCGTCCTGGTCGACTCTCGTCTACTCTGGACTAGAAATTGTGCAGCACGTTCGGAGAAACCTGACGAACGAGCCCTCTTCCCGATAACCGCCAAGCGGTCAGACGGAGGATTTCCGGCCGCTGGTGTAGAAAACCAGACAGAGGATGCGACACCAGATCCGGATGACACGGCAACGACCACGGAGTCCCCACCAGGAGGGTCAGGAGGTCCTGAAACCACGACCTCGCCGGCCACCAAGGAGCTATGAGAATCATCATCGCTTGATCTTCCCTGATCTTCCAGAGCACAAGGGGAAACAACGCGAACGGGGGAAAGGCGTAAGCCCTCCATCCCTCTACGGGATCGCGAAAGCGTCCAGAGCAAAAGCTCCTGGTTCCCGGACTCTCGAGAATATCGAGGAAAACGATGGTTGAGCGAAGTTGCGAAGAGATCGATGTCGAGAACACCGAACACTCTCCTCAGTTGCCTGAAGACAGTCGGAGGCAGAGTCCACTCCGAGGGAAGGCACTTGCCTCTGGAGAGAAAGTCCGCTAAGATATTCTCTTCGCCCGGGATATGTGATGCAATCGGGAACACCCTCGCCCCCTTGCACCACGCCCAGAGTTGAGAGGCCAACTCGTTCAGAGCCACAGAAAGAGTGCCTCCCTGTCTGTTGATGTACACCATCACCGATACGTTGTCCGTAAGAATCAGAACCGAACGACCCACCAGACGAGCACGGAAGTGACGAAGCGAAGCAAACACTCCCATGAGTTCCAACACATTGATGTGGGGCAGAAATTCCAGATGACTCCAGTCTCCTGAAATCATTGACCCCTGGCAATGAACTCCCCAAACCAACAGCGACGCGTCCGTGGTGACGGTCACGGAAGAGAGAGGAACTCGGAAGCGTTTGCCCTGAAGGAAGAAGGAACGACGAAGCCAAGGACCTAGAAGACCCTTGATTCTGGACAACAGGGGGATCCATGACAAAAGAGAACTCACGCTCGGCTGATAAAACTCCAACAGAAAGAGTTGGAAGGGACTCATCAATAGTCGACAATCTGGAAGCATGTCGACTAGACTGGAGAGAAACCCTAGCCACTGAAGCCAACGCTCGGCTTTCACCCGACGTGCACATCTCAGAGACCGAGCAGTCCTGACTATCGTCTCGACCCTGTCGAGACCGGGACGAGCCAGCTGATGACGAATGTCCAGCTGAGCACCTAGGTAAGACGGCGTGCAAGTCGGAACGAATTCTGATTTCTCCCAATTTATGAGAAATCCGAGATCTTGAGTCGTGCTGATCAGAATCTGCATATGATCCAACAGCATGACTGACGCCACGACTCTCGTGAAAATCCGAGGAGCAGGGCGCAAACCGAACAGGAGCGCTCTGTAACGGTAGAATTTGCCCAGGAAGGCAAAACCCCACAAGATCCCGCGACCGCGGATGTATCGGCACATGAAAATAAGCGTCGCGAAGATCCAAAGAAACCGCGACGTCTGCGGGATTCAATGAAGAAAGGATGGCTGCCAGATGATCCATTCGGAAATGAACCTTTCCCAAATGAAGGTTAAACCGCTTCATGTTGAGAATCATTCTTAAAGAACCCGAGCACTTGGGAATTACGAACACCGGCGACAAACAAAGACACGGGTGATCGTCTACTTCCTCTATTGCCCCCTTCTCTAACAGAGACACGAATTCGGAGGAAATGTGACTCTGAAAAAGAGGGGACATGATCGGAGAGCGGCTCCGGAGGACGCCATTCGGAAGAGGTTCCACAAAATCTATGAAGAACCCTTCTCGTACCACCGACAGAACAAATGCGTCGCTGGTGATCTTCTCCCACGCCGGGAGAAATCTCCGGAGCCACCCGCCGACCTAAGACCCAAGCACTCGGGGGAAGCCATCATCTAGAGAATGACTTCCCACCACCACGAAAGGGAGTCCGGGAAGATAGAAGAATCACGGTAAGAAGAACCTCGAGACGAAGGACGACCACGATCCTGGTATTCCTCCTCGGCCGGGTACCAGTCCTGAGGGCGGCCCTTAGACTGGCCGACGTTCTTACGAAAAGAACCCGAAATCTTCAACTTTTCTTACGAGGTCTGGAGGAAGGAACCGGCTCTTGGACATCGCGAAAAGCAACGGACAGGTCTCGAGCCTGCTTCTCACCATCAATCTCGGCTTGCAGTAGAGTAGTGAAACTATCTCCACAAAGGTGGGGGCTGGCCACTGGAATCTGCGGAAGCAGTCCTGGAATTTGATGCGGTCGAATGCCCAAATAAGTGAGCACAGCCTCCCGACGATACTTCTCGATGGAATGCGAAGTCACCGCAAGCCGTGAGAAAAGATCAAACAACAAATTGTCACTTTTATCAAAAGGACCACGAGTCCCAAACTTCTTCCCCAAACGACTGGCCACCGCCACAAGTTTGGGAGAAACCCGTTTAGGACACAAATACAAAACCGCATCCTGAGGAACGAAAGCGTACTTGTCCACCTGCCGCTTAAGAAATCCCGTCGATGACGACAAGTCTTCTGCGGCATTCACAAATTCTTCTTTGTGTAGATCAGGAAGAAACAGTCCCTGAACCGCTGAAGAGTCCGAATTAGAAGACAGGAAGCCCCGCCGCCCCGAAGATAACTCCGGGACGACACAAGAATCGGGCACATATTTGTGAAACAAGGCTAACGAATCCGCCGCCAGAGACACAAACGGAGTAGACGCATCATCCCCCGCAACTGAACCAGACGACTGAGCGATGGAACCAGTGTCCCAACGATCAACCGAGCCCCCCCTATCTTGATCAGATAAACAGGGACGATCCCCGCCTCTTGGAGCGCCCAACGAAGCGTGAGGCGGAGAAGCAAAAAAGAGAGGACCCCGGCTGAATACGACAACTCGAAACCCGCACCGGCGACTGCTCAGGTGAGATCGATGCATCTTCGGAAAACCCCGAAAATAAATCAACCGCGATCGGAACCGAAAGTGAAGTAGGACGAACCGGAGGAGCCGACTCGGGCACCGAAGATCGAAAAGCGTCAGCAAAAGCCCGCATCCACTCCGAAAATTCCGGCGGGGGTGGAGGCACCGACGGAGGGAGAGTAGCCACCAAAGGCGGACCCCGAGGAGCCGCAAACGGTTCCGTAAAATCAGAGCGCGGATTCTTCGAAGGATAAACAAAATCCGAGGAAGAACCGGCCCCGATAAAAGCCCGACGGTAGGAGCTCCCCGCAAACCGAATCGGGAAAACGGAACACGCACCGACGGAGAGGCGCGGTTAGTTGAAGCCCCAGGATCCGACTCGGCTGCACGGGTACCCGGACCGAAAACCGGAACCGGCAAATCCGACAAAGGGACAGAAGAACCGATCGGTGACCGGTTCAAGTCCGGATCCACGGAAGCAACCCGAATATCCGTCGATGGATTTGTGCACCGACCAAACAAAAGACCTGACGGAACAATTGTTGGCGGTGCAGAACTAAGGCCCGTTCCACCCAGAGTTAATACCTCTGGGTTTCCGGGAACCGTCCCGAGAGGAGATAAAATCGCCCCCTCGACCATTCTCATAGGCTTGCCTTGCCCGCAAAAATGTCTGCTGACATTTGCATCCCCGGGGTTTGCGGTGTCACCACCGCTCCCGAGGGGCGTAACTAACGAAGACTTATTAGTAGAATCCTTCGTCTTCGTATCCGTCGATGGATTTGTGCACCGACCAACAAAAGACCTGACGGAACAATGTGTTGGCGGTGCAGAACTAAGGCCCGTTCCACCCAGAGTTAATACCTCTGGGTTTCCGGGAACCGTCCCGAGAGGAGATAAAATCGCCCCCTCGACCATTCTCATAGGCTTGTCTTGCCCGCAAAAATGTCTGCTGACATTTGCATCCCCGGGGTTTGCGGTGTCACCACCGCTCCCGAGGGGCGTAATTAACGAAGACTTATTACTAGAATCCTTCGTCTTCTTTCTCGCGACAGAACTTGATTTCTTCTTCGTGAAACCTGCTAAGAGAAAATAAGAACTGCGAGACATATTATAACCTGCGGGAAAGAAAATTAAACAAAGGGTACGAGCAATTATCAACAAGAATTAAAGAATTAAATAAACTACCAGTGACTAAAAACACCCCACCGACTACCCCCGCACGCACCCGAGGCCTCGGAGGAGTGAGGACGGGCAAACGCGAAAGCGGAAACGAAACAGTAGTCGGCAAGAAAACGTTCTAGAATACTGATAAATAAATAAATTCACGGAGTGAAACTACTCTCTAACGAACAGGAAATCGTAGAGAATATTATAAAAGGCGAAAATGCGAACCAAAAAGTGACAAAAGAGGAAAAACTCTTCAACTTTTGGGAGCGATTTTTAGTGTAACTTATCCGTTCGGATGCGAAGAGATAAGAGGAAGAGGTTACGTTGGCGGCGCTCGGACGCAAGGGTCACAGAGGGCGCCTTTGGGCGGGGGGGTATGAGCAATTTGGCGATGTGTTTTAAGTTTCGGTTATGCAATGTTGAGGTGCAACAATAGCAAAGTAGAATAGGTAGATACGTTGATTTATTGATGTAAATCTTAGAATGTGAACACAATCTCCTCAGGAAAATGCCTGATCAAAAGAGATCCCATCTTCCAACAGTTGAGAACAAATTTCTTCAATTACAGATCTCTCTCGCCAACGGGCTGGCCACGGTATCAAACGGGTCAGGGCATTATGGGAATGAGAGCAGATGACAGTACCAAAGGTCAGGGGTCACAGAACTTTCTATTTGCGAGAATGAATGGGGACAGAATTTGTTTCCATCCTATAGTTGTTCTGTCGTTGTTACATCTACAAAGTTTTAATACAGAGTGTAGTGAATGATGTTGGCTTCCATGCCCTCCCTCTGTCTCCACTTGTTCGTCTACTCAAAGAAACTTATAATAATAATGATAATGCTACTACTACTAATGATGTAATAATAATAACAATATTGATAATGATAATAATATTGATAATAATAATAATATTGATAATAATAATAATAATTTGGTCTAATCTCCTATAAGTCTACTACCCATTCGGTCTATTGCTCATTTAGTATAATTCCCAGTTTGTCAAATGCCCAATTCGTCTGCTATCCATATGATTCAATAATCATTTAATCATAAATCATAAATAAAAATAATTATCAAATGATATAAGACCTTTAATATGGAAGGTACACAAAATGGACATTAGACAAACTGGGAATTAGGCTAACTGGTCATTAGACCAAATTATGAGGAGCGCGATAGCTCAGTCGGTAGAGCAGTGGTCTCGTAATCCAGTGACCTGGGTCTCGAAACCAAGGCGATGCGCTAGTGCCCTTTGGTAAGGCATTAATCCTCATTACCAGGTCCCTCGGAGAGGACCTAAAGCCGTCGGCCGTCTGGTTGCTTACTTACAAACATTTATGCTTTCATAGCAGTCAGGTAAAGACCAAATTATGAGTGGATGAAATGATTATGAGACCATGTGGATAGTAGACAAACTGTTTGTAGACCAAATGGCGATTCACCTTCAATATCATTACCAATCTATATATACAAGCACATTCTTACATCTCTGAATAAGGCTACATTTTCACATTCTTTACGGAGTCTCAATTAAAACATCTTGTTTGACGTGGGAAAAACATAATTCTACTGCATAACCTGGCAACAGGCAACAGAACTGCCTCTTTAATCAATAGCTGTCATCGTACTCAATAAAGTATTAGAACAAAATTTTATTAATATTCAACTATTGAATCAACAGGTAGGTGTTTTACAACAGTTCTAAATAAAGCACGTGCACAATTTGTGCAGTTACATCCTCACTTCTATGAAATGTATACTCCAGCAACAAATGCTTCATGGTCAATACATTTCCTAAACAACTGAATTCTCAACTTCAATCCTGGACATTGCCCTATACATGTACCTGCTCTAAACCTAAAGTAAAACCAAATTGCAACTCTCAGCCTAAACCTAACCCTACATCTTTGTCAAAAAAGTGTGGAGAAAATGTGCTGGAGAAAACATTGAATTACCTACCTAACCCTAACCAATGGTTCAACACTAACAGATGCCAGGGGCACATGGATGCTTGAAATACCATGAAACCTGTATATAAAGACCCCTTATTAAGGGAGACGAGAAAAGTGGTCTTTAAAGACAGATGGTGGTCTTTATGTACAGGTGTCTTTATTACATGTTTCAATGAAAAACAATTTTCTAGGGAAACAAAAAATAGGGTCTTTCTGGACAGGTGGTCGCTATTAAAAGCAGGTTTGACTGTATCAACATATTTGTATAGGGCTCATGTCTACCAAGTTTTTAAAAATTACATCCGGAGCCCCTTCCAAAAAATGTAAGTGCGGAGCCCTCCTTAACCCTAAACCTAAACTAAAACTGAATATAAACCCTAAGCCTAACTATAGCTTTGACCAAAACCCACATTTCATCATCTCTAATTAGACTGCATCTCTAGGCCTGTCCTCATCAGACCAAAGTAGAAAATAACCCGCTATTTTCAGACTCAGGATATTTTCCTGAAGCTCGAAATTGCGTCTCACCAGACCGATACGCTCATCACAAACTAGCTCGGATGGGCGCAAATTAGCCCGCTATTTCCCAAATAGTGGGCTATTTTGGAAACAAGACCAAGATTTTTCTGGATATTTTCTCAGTGTAGCCTGCTAATTGCAACTGCGGGATGATGAAGTCGCATTTTAGCTGGCTAATTTGAGATCGGGCTAGTTAAAATAGTGGGTTATTTGGCAAACTTGAGCTGATGAGAACAGGCCTATATAATGAGGTGGTGTGGGGTACACCTCCAGATGCTGATTCATAAATCAACCTCAAAATGTAGTGATGTGGAACTAACAAGCTGATACATGAGGAGCACTTCAAGACTTACTCGACATCCAATCTAAGGGTCCAATTTTTCCGCTCTTTGATTTTAGAATTACCCTTTTAGATGACTCATTTGGGAAAGAAAGAGGTTATGTATTACAGTTACAACTTACAAGGCGATGCATAATTTAATGACTCAAGAGGTGCTAGAGAGTTTGTTTACAAGTTACTCATCCTTCTTTCTACCCTCTTTCTCCATCATCTCATCATCTTTTTCTCTTTATTCTCTTAGCATTTCATCTCAATACACTCATGCACTGCTCCACTGATTTAGTTGATCATACCTGGATTTCATATTGATATTTCCTGGTGATTTTAAAGGTAATATTTCACACTTTAAAAATTCTTCTTGTATTGTACAATTATGTATATATATATATATATATATATATATATATACAGTGCATCGCAGAAAAAACGAAACCGAGAATTATAGTTGTTTTATCATAACTTAATCACAATTATAATTGATGAATGACACATATTTGGAAAGCTTAGATCCTCCTCTTTCATTTAATGCAACTCATATAATGCATATTTCACGCATGAGTGTTTAAAATGAATTTGAAAAGAGGAAACCAAAAAGTCATTTGGCGGACGGTATCCAAATTTTAGAGAGAAAATCACATTTCTAGAAAGTTGAGTTGCTGCCCTTTCATATGACACCTCAATCACGAAAAATGAGCAAGGAATGACAAAGTTTAGATTGTTTAAAGTAGTGCTTGCATTTCCATAATTTTATCAAACGAATTTGTTTTTACTGGCTGCCTGCCGAAGCAACAGGCAGAATTGACAAAAGACTTAACTCTGTTTCGTTGACAATCAGCCATGCATAAATTCTTTCGTCTACGGCCGATTGTCAACGAAACAGAGTTAAGTCTTTTGTTAATTCCGTTTGTTGCTAAGCACTGTATATAAATACATATGTGAGACATTGTATTTCAAGAAAAAGAAAAAGATGTTACAAACGCGATACTCAATTCTCTTTGCCAAACAAGAGACAATGCAACAAATACAAGGACAAACTATTGCGAGAAACTGAAGAGAGATTCAAGTAAGATGATTGCTTTAAAGGTACTATGTCCCTTTTGCAACCAACCTCAAGTTCTGTAGAACTTTGCAGGAATTATGAATATGTCATGTAGGCCTATGTCCTATCTCTGAAATTTAAACATTAGCAGTGTCCTAATATTCAATTTATGTAAGAAAACCCGTTTACCGGTACTTGCTAGACTTCACTGTCAGACACTATTCTAAATTAGTATTATCTTTCAAAAGCCGTTGGAATTTAACCTTTTCATTTTTTTGCACGTTAATGGGACATAGTACCTTTAAAGTTTGTTGTGGCACAAAATCACAACATGCAGGATATTTCAAACTCATCATTATCCTGCTTAATAAGCTTTCAAGGCACTTAAAGGGACTTGGTAACATTATTCAGATGAGAGAAATATAAGGTAGTGACTTCAATGCTAGATGTACAATTAAAGATAAACTGAAAGTTTGAGTGAAAACAGACCATTATTAATGATAACAAATTGGACAAAAATGATCTGATCAATCCCTTAATTCTCCCAACTATATTATAACAATTTTATTACATTTTAGGTGAATGTAAATCGTCACAAAGCAATTATTTGGCTCTTTACACCATTCAAGACATTCAACTGTTGAAAAAAATTGTAAAGCCTGTCTTATGTCTTATTTTCATGGAGAAAAAACAAATCAGCTGGGAAAATTCAAAAGTGGTTGGGAGAATGTACTGTTAGAGGGTGTTGCGCAGTGACGCCTTCAAAGAAAACCATAAATATCTTTGTGGATTGACATTTTTTTCAGGAATTTTTGCATGTTAGAGGGTTAGTACAATAGAAGGAATATAATAAGTAACATTTCATACACAATTTAAGCAGTTTTTCCATTACCCTTCAACAATGTTACTGAGTCACTTTAATGTATAGCAATAACACAAATAAGATAAAATGGTGAGATATCAAATATTTTGATATACAACCTCCACTGGAAAACAAAATGAATCCACAGTGACATTTCTACTGTAGGTGTGCCGCAGCCTTCATTCTGTGGGAGAACACAAACATTTATGAAAACTGTGCAAGATCGACACGATTCCCTAAATCTATTAGTTCCGCAGGAAACCTAAGAGTCCAGAATCTGATGTAACATCCCCTGCTGTTGATGGGCACAAGTATTTGTTACCGTGGTGATGACACAAGCAAGCCAGTGTGACAATTTTGATAAAGGCTTGTGCTAAAGAGCTTTACAATTTTAGATAATTTGAGAGAGGTTTTATCTTGGAGTGAATGTCAATATTCAGATTCACACTGACATGTACTCAAAAGGAGGTTATTCTACTCAAGTTTCTTTACAAATTTATAGGAAAAAGTAAAGAATTCAGTATAGATTAATGATAAAGAAGTGGAGATGGCATAAGAAAGCCAGTGTGACAATTTTGATAAAGGCTTGTGCTAAAGAGCTTTACAAATTTAGATGATTTGAGAGATGTTTTATCCTGGAGTGAATTTCAATATTCAGATTCACACTGACATGTACTCAAAAGGAGGTTATTCTACTCAAGTTTCTTTACAAATTTATAGGAAAAAGTAAAGAATTCGGCATAAATTAATGATAGAGAAGTGGAGAAATGTATTATCATATGAAAAAAGTTGGCTCTAGATTTTTGAGCAACACACAGTTCTCTCTCTTCTAGTTATCTCTCTCATCTACATCTCTACCTAACCTTCCCTTCCTCTTTCTTTTCCTATCGTTCACGTTTGGTCCTCTTTTCCTCATCTAGTAACAACTTATTGGTAAATGTTATCCATACATAAATCTGAGGTGAAATAAAAAGTTCAATTTTTATGATATCATTAAGGTCATTTATTAGTTCTAAGAAAATGAATGTTCCAATAACAATAGAACAATATTAATTTACTGAGGGAGTTATGGCTTAAACAGGGAAACCAAAGGTGAAGGACACTTTCAATATTGGCCTTCACATTCTATAACATGAGATGAGTCATGTGACTATGACTTCACAAGAAAGAGAAACATTAATTTTCGGGATAACAAACATAAAACTTCTCAAGACGTTGTACTGAGGGTGTGGGCTCGGTCACATAATGTATTTATAATAAAACCGAATGTTTACAGAAGAAGGTCAGTAACTGACAAAACAAGCCATCCACGGTCCTTCAGATGGTTGTTTTTATCGAGTTCAGATTTACAGCCAAGTTGACACTTTGCTGTAAACAGAATCAAACTCAATCCTTGCAAGGATACAGAAAGCTATAACAGGTTTGTTTTTATTTTAGTGCTCCTATTCCTTCTTCTTCTTTTCCTCTCCTTCTCCTACTCCTCCTCCTCTCCATCTCCTCCTCATTCTTCTCCTACTCCTTCTCTTTCTTCTTCTTCTTCTACTCCTTCCCTTTCTTCTTCTTATACTCCTTATCCTTCTCCTCCTTCTCTTTCTTCTTCTTCTCCTCCTTTTCCTTCTCCTTCTCCTTCTCCTTTTACTCCCCTCCTGCTTTGTCTTATTCCCCTCCCTTGTTCTTCTTCCTTTTCCTTCTCCTTCTCCTTCTCCTTTTACTCCCCTCCTGCTTTGTCTTATTCCCCTCCCTTGTTTTTCTTCCTTTTTCTTCTTCTCCTCCTTCTCCTTTTACTCCCCTCCTGCTTTGTCTTATTCCCCTCCCTTGTTTTTCTTCCTTTTTCTTCTTCTCCTCCTTCTCCTTTTACTCCCCTCCTGCTTTGTCTTATTCCCCTCCCTTGTTCTTCTTCCTTTTCCTTCTCCTTCTCCTTCTCCTTTTACTCCCCTCCTGCTTTGTCTTATTCCCCTCCCTTGTTTTTCTTCCTTTTTCTTCTTCTCCTCCTTCTCCTTTTACTCCCCTCCTGCTTTGTCTTATTCCCCTCCCTTGTTCTTCTTCCTTTTCCTTCTCCTTCTCCTTCTCCTTTTACTCCCCTCCTGCTTTGTCTTATTCCCCTCCCTTGTTCTTCTTCCTTTTCCTTCTCCTTCTCCTTCTCCTTTTACTCCCCTCCTGCTTTGTCTTATTCCCCTCCCTTGTTTTTCTTCCTTTTTCTTCTTCTCCTCCTTCTCCTTTTACTCCCCTCCTGCTTTGTCTTATTCCCCTCCCTTGTTCTTCTTCCTTTTCCTTCTCCTTCTCCTTCTCCTTTTACTCCCCTCCTGCTTTGTCTTATTCCCCTCCCTTGTTCTTCTTCCTTTTCCTTCTCCTTCTCCTTCTCCTTTTACTCCCCTCCTGCTTTGTCTTATTCCCCTCCCTTGTTTTTCTTCCTTTTTCTTCTTCTCCTCCTTCTCCTTTTACTCCCCTCCTGCTTTGTCTTATTCCCCTCCCTTGTTCTTCTTCCTTTTCCTTCTCCTTCTCCTTCTCCTTTTACTCCCCTCCTGCTTTGTCTTATTCCCCTCCCTTGTTCTTCTTCCTTTTTCTTCTTCTCCTCCTTCTCCTTTTACTCCCCTCCTGCTTTGTCTTATTCCCCTCCCTTGTTCTTCTTCCTTTTCCTTCTCCTTCTCCTTCTCCTTTTACTCCCCTCCTGCTTTGTCTTATTCCCCTCCCTTGTTCTTCTTCCTTTTCCTTCTCCTTCTCCTTCTCCTTTTACTCCCCTCCTGCTTTGTCTTATTCCCCTCCCTTGTTCTTCTTCCTTTTCCTTCTCCTTCTCCTTCTCCTTTTACTCCCCTCCTGCTTTGTCTTATTCCCCTCCCTTGTTTTTCTTCCTTTTTCTTCTTCTCCTCCTTCTCCTTTTACTCCCCTCCTGCTTTGTCTTATTCCCCTCCCTTGTTCTTCTTCCTTTTCCTTCTCCTTCTCCTTCTCCTTTTACTCCCCTCCTGCTTTGTCTTATTCCCCTCCCTTGTTCTTCTTCCTTTTTCTTCTTCTCCTCCTTCTCCTTTTACTCCCCTCCTGCTTTGTCTTATTCCCCTCCCTTGTTCTTCTTCCTTTTCCTTCTCCTTCTCCTTTTACTCCCCTCCTGCTTTGTCTTATTCCCCTCCCTTGTTCTTCTTCCTTTTCCTTCTCCTTCTCCTTCTCCTTTTACTCCCCTCCTGCTTTGTCTTATTCCCCTCCCTTGTTCTTCTTCCTTTTTCTTCTTCTCCTCCTTCTACCACTTTTTCACTTTTTTTTCCTCTTTCCCTGCTAATAGTCACCTCCTTCTTTTTCTATTTCTCCATCTCCTTCTCTTTCTCCTTCTCCTTCTCTTTTTCCTTCTCCGTCAATGGGTAGATTTATCCAGAGCAGCACTAGCTGTCCCAAAAAGGTCACAAAATATTATGTAAACCAACGTCTCTGTTTCTCCCTCTCTCTCTCTCTCTCTCTCTCTCTCTCATCTTCTTCTCCTTGCAGAATGCCAGAAGGGCGTTAACTTCATTACTTTATAGAATGTTGATTTTAGGCCCTCAATAGGCGCGTCTTCGTCATCTTGAGATTGCCAATTTCTGCTATTTCTGATTTGGGAAATAATCCCGAAGTAATAAATCACGTCTTCACTATCTCGAGATTCGACCTCGAAACTTGAGAACTCGACCTTGAGAAATTAGCTCCAGATATTTTGCTCCAGATATTTTGCTCCAGATATTTTGCTCAGCGTTAGCGCGTATTGCGAATCTTCGGTCTAATGAAGACGCACGGGACAAATAGCTGGATATTTTGCCAAATAGTGGGATATTTTGCAAACTATCCCAAGATATCTTGGGATGACAATCCTGACCAAATATCCTTCTAATTGCTACTTCGGTCTGATGAAGACGCAAATTAGCTGGATAGTTTGCGATCGGGATAGTTCAAATAGCTGGATATTTGGCAATCTCGAGATAGTGAAGACAGGCCTTATTTGTATTACTGTTATTACCGTACTTGATATGTCTAATAACATGAACACTATTGATTAGAGGCCATGTTTGTTGAACTTAGCATTACAGCATAGAATCAGCTCTTTCCAAGAAAGTAACGCTCTAAATTGTTAAGAACATGAATATGTGTAGGAATTAGGAACCATTGCAGAGATCACTGATAAATTATGATTCACAAATTATGAAAAGCCTGACTCAGAATTTTAAAAAGGTCACAATAAGCTTCAGGAATCACCTCTCAGAAATGAACTTGAACACCCTGACTTACTCCTCTTCTCCTGAAGTAACTTTTGAAGAGTGAGTTACAAAAAGCAGCTGAGGTCTGCATCTCTTAATCAAGTTTGAAAACAGTTGTGGATAAGGAAAGCAGGTGTGTGGGACTTTCTACGGTAGCCACAAATGTCAAATGGGATATAGAAAAGGATACTTTATCAAATGATCTTCTTGAAGAAAAGGAATCATGTTTGCAGAATTTATCTATTGGAACATAGTTGTGAATCAATGTCAAAGTGTTTGGAATTTCTAACTACAGTATAAATAAGAATGTTTAGTCATGCAGTTTGAAGGATAAAATGTTATGCCGCTGGCAGGTCATTATCATGTGAGCACAGTGCCAGAGAAAGTTAACCTGTAATGCACTTTCCGCAAACTCTAGCGCAAAATTTAGGCCTAGATAATCCATACTCATCTAAACATAAAAATGCCAACTATTGTTCTAGGATTACATGTTTTCAGTTTCAAAGTTCAATGGTTGATCACCCTTCTTCTCAGTACAATCACACAACATCAGAGTACATGTCACTTTATTAGAAGAACAAAAAAAGTACTTTCCCTACAACCAAATGAGTCAGTCGAAGATTATTGTCTGAATTATGACCACAAATTCAGCCAGCGACTGAAATTGATTTGGACACAGCCATCGGATTCCATTAAAGCCCCTATTGGCCATGCACTGTCACCGCCTGTAACAGATTAAGCTTGTATCAGCTCAGGATGACCCGATTCATTGTGGCAAGTTCGTCAGACTTTTGTCTTAAATTACCAAAGTAAAAAGTCATGATGATTATCTTTGTTCAAATAAATGAAAGCTGTCCTATTTTATTTTAAGCTTGTGGATTCTTAATATGTACGTATTGCCTCTGGGACAGATATTATTAGTGTCGCTCAGGATGACTATACATTCTTTGCGATATTAGCTTTGACTGCAGAAAGATAGCAACATTCTTGCCAGTGAGTTCATTGAACGAGTTTCTAACATTAAAAGAGAAAAGAGAATACTTTCCAGAGAATAACTTGATTTCCAGGTAATCATGCAGTCTAGATCATTTTTAATAGCAACTGGGACAACTTTTGTTTTCATTTTCTTTCTAAGGCGACTGGCTATATAGCAACATTAATACAATAAGTCTTTGTTCCATTTCCGGGGGAGTGGAGGGGCTTTATAAGATGAATCTCCAGTTGGTATCACCTGTGAAATTTTACACTTGGAGAACTATGACCTATCACTAGAATTGACGGATTAACGAAATAATTTGTTCTTGGATTCCACTAAAAACTTTGGAAGTGGTTCATGCTACAGAAGTTAGGCAGTAGCAGGGGATAATCAAAATATGAGTTTCCATGGCAACAACTTAACCTCCACCTCCACAGACCACAATTCAAATCTACACAGGTTAGGATCACAAATATGCACAGTTCCATCAGAATACCATGACACAATGAAGCCTCCAAAACCTTCTCCATTCGACATTACTCACCTACCACCGGAGAACTGATATAATAATAACAAAGATGATGATGATGATGATGATGAAGATGATGATGATGATGACGATGATGATGATTGTGATGATGATGATGATGATGATGATGATTGTGATGATGATGATGATGATGATGATGATTGTGATGATAATGATGATGATGATGATGAAAGTACTGTGCAATTAGTATTACCATATCAATTGCCAGGTATCTATTTAACCTGGGTGGAGAGAGGCAAAATTGGATTAATGTCTTGCCAAAGAAGCCTAGCGCAGGGCAGAGATTTGAACCCTCAACCCTTGTATTGAGAGTCAAGTAAATAAACCATTTATACCACGACACCTCCACCTATACACCCCCCCCCCCCCCCCTCCTCCCTCAAAAAAATGTCAGGTCTACGTTTTGTTACTGGGAGGAAAAAGGTTGAATAAGAGTGTTCTATTTCAGACCTAATTTCAATCATTTTATGAGAGAAACTTCTGGGAATCTGTACCATTCGGGCATATGCAAAATGTTCTGGCAGCTCAGGGGAAAAACTCTGAATACCCAATTCATTTGAGTACCATTTGTCGGGCTATGACAAGACACAAACTCAGTCCAAAGTATTCTAACAAGCAAGATTACCATGCAAACTTTATCAGGGTTATATGCCAACATTCTGTAACAGTTATCAACTGATGAATAAGACGATTGGCTCATCAATTGGCTAGACATGATCAAAACACAACCATAACACTAATAGGAGACGGCAATCATCACAAATTAATTGCTTCAAAATTTACTAGACATCTGCACAAGTCTGCAAGACGTGCCAAAGTACATGTATGTGCCAATGCTTGGGCAAAGCACCAGCAGAACGAACGACAGAAGATTTTTGTTATTATTTTCCCATCTTTTCCTCACAAGTCACAATTTCATTTTAGTATTTCATCTCTGACTTTATCTCCATCTCTATTTCTCCCTCTCTCTCTCTCTCTCTGTCTTTCTCCCACTCTGTCTCTCTGTCTCTCTCTCTCTTTGCTCTTTGTCACTTTTCTGCGTCAACATCTCCTTCTATTCTATTTATCTACCTCTCTCTCCCTGTCCCTCTCCGTCTGTCTATGCAGCCCTCTTCTTCTCCTTACACTACAAAATATCTCTTCCTACAGACACACTCTCCCCCTTTTCCCTATCTCCCTCTGCCACTTTCCACTCAATATCTTCCATTTATTTTATCTCCCTTCCACCCCATCTCTTCCATGCCCTCCTCTTCTTCCCAAGACAAAAAAAACTTGTATGTTTTTTTTCTTCCGTTCGTCTATATGTCTCGGTCAGTCTGTCTGTCTGTCTGTCTGTCTCTCTCTCTCTCTCTCTCTCTCTCTCTCCCACTCTGTCTCTCTCTTCTCTTCTCTCTTCTCTCTCCTCTCTCTCTCTCTCTCTCTCTCATATCTTCTTCTCCTTACAGAGTACAGTATATTTTCTCCATCTCACCGTGATATCTCGCCGCCCCCTCCATCTCCCACACCCACATCTCTCCACCTCCCTACCACACCACACCACACCACACCAGGAACCATTCTTGGTTTGAACGACTTCCTACCAGCTATGCAGGATGTGCTACTGTGGTTCCTTGGCGGAAACAAGAGGCTCAAGAATCGGGAAAACCCATCATTCACCCACTCAACTCTCTCAGGTAGTCTGGGCAGTGGGCATCCTCAAAAGGTATGTTCTCATCAGCTCCAGATTGCCAAATAACCCGCTATTTTAACTATCTCAATCACAAATTATCCAGCTAATTTGTGTCTTCATCAGCCCGCAGTTGCAATTAGCGCGATATTTGGTCGAGATAATCATCCCAAGATATCTTGGGCTAGTTTGCAAAATATCCCGCTATTCGGCAAAATATCCCGCTATTTATCCGGTGCGTCTTCACCAGCCCGAAGACTCGCACTATGCGCCAATGCTGAGTATTGAGCTCGAGTTCCAAATTTCAAGGTCGAGTCTCGAGCTGATGAGGACGCGATTGGCAACTTTGGGCTTATTTCCCAAATCAGAAATAGCAGGCTATTTGGCAATCTTGAGCTGATGAAGACATACCTAATGTGCACTGCTCGCTGGCAATGAGCTCTATTTTCTTTTTGAAAAATATCATTATGTGGATTGCCAGGACTGTAAAATCAGACAGACATGAGCACTGCTATGCAAGAACTTATAAATTTTGATTTTTTTTTTTTCTCTTTGAAGTGACATAAAAATAGCCACAAAATAAAGATTGAAGATTTAACATCAAAAGCCAACTCTCAACGGCCCTTAGAACTGTCAAAGATACCTCTAAGTTCAATGACAACAGGGCCATTAAAAATTAATTGCTAATAGTGATATTGCTGCTTGCATTTTTAGAGCTTCCTCTTTTGCAATAGTCCAGCAACCAAACTATGAGGTCAATAATCTCCATCCATTGTTATCAATAACCGAAACTAATATAATCTTTACGACAGTGGATGAACGACGGTCGTTGGGTTTCTGATATATTGGAAAGATCGAGACTAAGTGAACAGACAACCACAAATGCGATATCAAAACCGGATGAGAACATTCAACATTAAAACTTAAATGATGTCGTTTAGCTCTGGGAAGATCAGAAACTCTCTGTAAAGTACTTGTAGAAGCGTCATTAATGCTGTTCTTCAAATTGTTAGGGCTTTGTTTGTTTGTTTCCTGGTTTGCTTGTTTGTTTGTTCATGTGTAAGCTGCATTTTACTAAGAAGTCTCTGCTGCTATGATATTTAATCATTTATATGGGTACTTGAGCTTGGAAAGTACATTAATCCACATTTCATTATCTTATAGTTCACCACACTACACATTCTAATGAATAAATGCATCTTTTCATTAAACAAATCCAAGTTTCATTAGATTGAATTTAATAAAATTGGATTTTAGCTTGAACCAAGCTATCAACACCAGTGGGCTGGTTGACCCTCATTATCAAGGGTCGAGTAGGACCAATCCCTGATGGGTCATCATCGTTACCAAGGTGACCATTCAAGATCAAAGTCAAGTCCGCTCAAAGACAAGAATCCTGATTCTAAGAAAAAGCAGTGAAACAGATCACAAAGACATTTTTTTAGATCAACCCAAGGTAATTTCAATATCCTTATTCGTTACCTATTGCAATGTGTGAACATGACAATTCAAAATTAAATAATCTGATTTCTATAATATGGTATTGAAAGTGCCTTAAGTTTATTTCTTGTAAGTCTTGGCAATCATGATCTGTAGATTTCACTGGTGTTTGAAGGGTTTGTATAATTTACATAGTGAGTAAAAGAGTTTTTCTGGATATTTTTTACTTCATGAATGAATGCATTGAAGCTTTAAAGGTAATACAAAGTATTGGTATGGGGTCATGAAGTTGGTTCAAATAAACATATTGGAAGTATATGCGATCCTACAATATATTTAGTGATTGTTGTCGCGGTTGAAATCGAGTGTAAAGTTATGAAATTGTAAATAATACACTCTTTATGTTGTATAGCTCCCTCTCAAGGTCAAGATATTAATTAAGCTATAAAACAATGTTTTTTGACTAAATTTGACCCATTAGCAATTCCCGTTTGGAAATTATATATCACAACTACATATTCTGAGATTTTCATGGTCGCAGCTACCATTGTACGGCCGTAGGCGCTATTTGAAATTTATCAAAATTTACCGGGAGCACCGGTCAATTTTTATATTCAATTTTTATCAAAAGCAGAAGTGTTTTATGGGCTAAATTTTCTAGTGCTTATAATTCATCCACAGGGGCATCCAAATATATCAAAATTGTAAAGAATCACTTTCCACCAAATATTCAAAATTTCCCAAAACTTTGTATCAGTGGTTACAATCACTGAGCAAGCCGACGAGTGATACCCGCCTCGTTTCCCATCATTGTCCTAATCTCCCGATGCTCTACATTTCCTCCATCCCCACTTCTCGAGTCGGCTTTCCAGATCAATTTGGACCAAAGCGGGGTGATTTTTACCATCAGGTGGCAAAGCCCCGGTTGCAAGATAATCATGATGATCATGTAAATAAGCCTTCAATTGAAATTCTGAGTCTGATTGGATTATGGTATCACGTAATTAAAAGGCTGACCAACATCCAAATTAATTAGTGTCAACATGAGCTGGAATGTACTTTGATCTGAAGCCACCCCCCCCCCCCTTCCCCCTTCACATCTCACACATACTCGCACACACAAGTTACACAAATATTCTTTAATATCATTTATACATGTAGTACCATTTTTTGTCTCTCTCGCTCTCTCTCTCCATCTTCATTATTTTTCTTTCTCTCTCTATCACTCTCCGTCTGTCTGTCTCTGTCTGTCCCTCTTTCTCTCTTTTAATATCATTCTCTTTCCCCTCTCTCCTTCTCTTTCTCTCTCTATCACTCTCCGTCTGTCTGTCTCTGTCTGTCCCCTCTCTCTCTCTCAATATCATTCTCTTTCCCCTCTCTCCTTCTCTTTCTCTCTAAGGGCGCGTTCATGCTTGATTTTGAAGGTAGAATGAGCGATCTGAAACGCTCATCGTAAACGCTCATCGTGATCGCAGTTCCACGGTGTAGCTGTTCATGCTTACTTCTCTGGCTCATCCAGGCAATTCTACTTGTGTGGCCTTGTGTGACCTTCACTGTGCATGCTACGTAGACCCACTAGAGGTCAGTGCGTTGACCCCATTTAAACGCGTTTACAATTGTAAACGCATCTTTTTGTGAGTTTACGATCGGCGTTCGTGATCGCCGTTTTTCGGTGATTCTACAAAAGTGAGCATGAACGCAAGCGTGTTTTAAACTAAACACGTAACAGATGCCTGATTCTGGCTGTCAAAATCAAGCATGAACGCGGCCTAAATCATTCTATCTCTCTAAATTTCTCTCTAAGATTATTTTTGATTTACTGGCATCATTGACATGTTTTAACGTCTATTTTCACCTTGTGTATGCATGATTTAGGTCTGTATATCCCTAGGACAAAAATATTCACCAGTACTTTACTTTTATACCAAGAAAATTAACCATAGATACTTTCTCTCTATCAGATATTTGGACTGAAATTTGGGCAAAAACAAAGACTCTTTACCTATATTCTCACCTTCAGTAATTGAGTACATATGCAGGAGCGTGCTTGAAATTCTGTTTTCCACGAAAAAGTGAAATTCTTAATGGCTGAACTCCAGACATCATGTAAACACACTGTCTACCATTTATGGTTATCCAGTAAACATTATGCAGTGCAGTTCCCATGTTTGTTCATTCCTCTTTACATGAATAACAGACATAGCTGGTGAATTGTCAAATGTCATTACTTGACCTCCACATGAATATGAAATTATGAATTCATAACAAACATACAGGCCTGTTTCCAATTAAACATAATGAATAACACGTGATTTTGTTGATGTAATTATACCTACTTTTCGATATCTCTCTCTCTCTCTCTCTCTCTCTCTCTCTCTCTTGCTCTTCTTTTTCTCCTCCACTCTCACTTTTTCTTCCTTTCTTATGTTTGTATTTCACTTTCTTTCACTCTCTCTGTAGACTCCATCTTCCTCTCTATCTCTCTCTCTTACATATACTTTCTCTCTCTCCCTCTCTCTTACATATACTTTCTCTCTCTCTCTCTCTCTCTCTCTCTCTCTCTTTCTCTCTCTTACATATACTTTTTCTCTCTCTTTCTTTCTTTTGTTCCCTATCCCTCCAATTTGTTCTGTTTTATCTCTGTCTCTCCCTTTCTATATCCCTCCATTCTCCCTTGTCTACTTCTTGTCTCTCTTTGTCTTTCTCTGACACTGTGTGTCTCCCATTCTGCCTCTCTGCCGCCCCAAATATCTCTCAAATGTACTCAAAAGAAATAGAAAGGTAAAAGTGTTAAAGGTATTACAAAGTTTTGGTATGGGGTCATGAATTTGGTTCAAATTAACATATTGGAAGCATATGCGTTCCTACAATATACATTGATCGTTGTCGCGGTTGAAATCGAGTCTAAAGATATGAAATTATAAATAATGAACTCTTTATGTTGTATAGCTCCCTCTCACGGTCAAGATATTAATTTAGCTATGAAACAATGTTTCTTGACTAAAATCGACCGATTAGCTATTCCCGTTTGGAAATTATACATCCCAACTACATATTCTGAGATTTTCATAGTCGCAGCTACCATTGTACGGCCATAGGCGCTATCTGAAATTTATCAAAATTTACCGGGAGCACCTGTAAATTTTTATATTCAATTTTTCTCGAAAACAGAAGTGTTTTAGGAGCTAATTTTTTGAGTGCTTATAATACATCCACAAGGGCATCCAAATATATCAAAATTGTAAAGATTCACTATCAACCCAAATTTCAAAATTTCCCAAAACTTTGTATTACCTTTAAGAAAAACTGCTCAAAGAAAGAGAGAAAGTTTCAAGAAGAAAACAGCAAACTATGGACCAACATGTATGTGAATGGATGAGTTACAAAGTAATAGAGAACATGAAATAAAAACTAGTATAAAAAGAAAATCAGACAAATCATACATTCTGACAAGCTCTGAATATTTTTACCTAACCCCCCCCCCAAAAAAAAAAAAAAATATATATATATATATATATCATCTTCCATCTTTCATCTCATTATACAAATTGTATTTCAAAACTACATGAGAACCAAAACTAGAATGTTTTTGACCCAGACCCTTGAGGTGATACAAGGATGTTAGTGACAGATAAGAAGCAGTCACGGTTGATAATGTAAATAATGTCATAAAATAAAAATACAAAGCAAAGATAATTCCATCTGGTGTCATCTTGCAGGGTGACCCTTGAACTTGCCCTATGACCTTTTCCTTGTTTGTATGTGATGAATTTCATAACAAGCAGACATGCAGTATGTGATAATGAAGATGGAGACATTTTTATGGAATATGGGGGCTATAAAATTGGGCAGGACAAATTTTGAATTGTGTTCTTTGTTTTATTGATTCGACACTCCCTTTCTTTCCTTCTATTTACCTATTTTTTTCGTTGTTATATTTAATGTTCCAAACTGTTATAATGAGTATGGAGACATAATTAAGGATATCCATATTTGGTCTGGAACGTTTTCAAGTAAACAACCTTTCTCACACAATGTTAATGCCCCTTAACTTTCTCTCACTTCCCTTTTATTTACCAGTGTCGCTGCTAAGACTTCCCCGGTTACTATGGCAATCTAAAATATAATTACTTTCATATTGCTACTTCAATATATTTTATGCTGCAATGACCTTTGACTTTTTTCACTTTATCCACACCTGATTCATTGTATCGTTTCTCAGCAAAAATCATTGTTGAAGCTAGCAGTTCTATCTTTTCTTTCTATCTTTCGTTCTACCTCCCTCTCCCTCTCCCCTCCCCCCCCCCAAACAAACCCTCCCCTCTCTTTCCCTCTCTCTCTCTCTCTCTCTCTTTACTATACCTATCTTTCATTCCACTCATATATCCATACATCATGATCATAGACCCCGTTCTCACTCACTTCGTTGGAGCGCTCTGGAGCGCTCTAACTAAGACCCGTTCCTCAGGAGCGGTTCTTAGGTGAGTGAGAACGGTCAAAGTGGTCCAGGAAGTGGACTTCTGGACCGCTCCAGAAGACCACCTTCCGAGGTGGTCTTGAGGAGCGGGTCTTATTAAGAGCGGTTTGGAGCGCTCTAACGTGCAATGTGAACGGAAAGCGTACTTTGAACGGAAGTGAGCTAGTGACCTTCAGTGCGAAACATGTAGTACAATACATAAGGTTTGTATTCCGCGCGCGAAAAAATTGATCTGCTGACCTGAGTTGCCATAGCAACAAGACCACTTTGACTCGTGGAGCGGTTTGAGCCATAAAAAACTGCTCGGAGTGTGTACGCTCGCAAACCGTTCCTCAAGACCCGTTCCTCTGGAGCGGTCTAACTAAGACCACTTTCAAAGTGAGTGAGAACGGGGTCTAAAGTTTCAGAATCGAAAGTGTGCAATACGAGAAACAACATACAGATATATGACATCCATCCATGATGATCATTTCACTCAAGAATGTGACCTTGTGATGTCATTGTGACCCCAGAGAACCTGTGAAAGCTCCAAACCCTTGTTTATCAATAACCGTGGCAACCACGAGCGGGCGCTGAGAAAGAAAATTTGGTAAGGAATTCCAGGGTTTTGGTTTTCGGAATACTACTCATACTTGTGTCCGGTCCAATATCTACAACAAACTCTTGATGGTTGACATTGTATTTGAAATGATCTTTAATTGGTTGCATGGCCTTGGGTTGGGATTACACATTTCTTACTTCTGCCAACCCCCTCCCCCCCCCCCCCTCCCCCCCCCCCTCCCCAATTTGCTTTTCTTGCCATATCTTTCCTTTTCTTTTTGTCATGTTTCATACCATGTCCAGGGTTTGGGGTTTTCCACATACATACGTGCATCCTGCATGTCCAATCTTCGGAACAGGATTCAAGTCCAAGTGACATTTTATTTATATTATCATACATTTCAATGACCACTGGAAAGATAAGTGTAGTAAGTCTGAACCTAATCATTTGAACTAAGTTTTGACTCTATGATTGATTTGATGAACTTCATATGATCAGGAACACAACTGTTGAACCACCCTGACAAGTCTTTAGACTTACTGAGCGTCACCATAGGTAGTTCAGGTCATAATTACTTGAGTGGGCCGGGAGAGCCAGGGACAACTAAACAAAATTCCACAATTACATTATGAGGTACATTTTTTCATCTTATATCATTCATCATTGAGACCTTGACAGTCATGTCTGACGATTCTTATCAATAATGACATCTGTGTGAATACTTTATCCCACAGGAAACGTAGACTTATGTCACGTTACAACATTTATTCTTCCATAGATCTTTTCCCAATTCCTTGCTGCATCCAATACAGGATGTTGTTCATTCCACAAGTACACAATTAATCATATTTTGTAACAAATTTGAAATCTAATTAGTGTTTCACAGATACCTTACTATCCCCTGCAAGGTCATTAAGTATTATGAGAAGGGTCGAAATAGACTCAAAAGTTGTTAATTTCACAAGTACACAATTAATCATATTTTGTAACAAATTTGAAATCTAATTAGTGTTTCACAGATACCTTACTATCCCCTGCAAGGTCATTAAGTATTATGAGAAGGGTCATGATAGACTCGAAAGTTGTTCATTTCACAAGTACACAATTAATCATATTTTGTAACAAATTTGAAATCTAATTAGTGTTTCACAGATACCTTACTATCCCCTGCAAGGTCATCATTAAGTATTATGAGAAGGGTCGAAATAGACTCGAAAGTTTCACAAATTGGAAGTGCTAATGACAGTATATAAAGAAACAATCAGATTTTTCTTAAAGGTCTAAGTGAATCAGCTTTTCCTAAAATTAGCACCAATTATTATTTTCCTCTCTAACATAGTTTTGATGAAGAAAAAATTGTTTATTATCATGTTTAAATTTACACCAAAAATTCAACAAGAAATTGCAAATTTAGAGACTTCAATGATTATTTATTTTATTAAATTGCTCTTCTTCATGAACGGCACAATGTACTGCAACATAAATGGATTAAAATTTTCCAGCGATTTTTACATTTCTGCTCATGCATGGATCAAAAGATAGAAATAAAATGTCATCGAAAGAAGACACTAAACTACTGAAAGGCCTTCAAGTATGTTCTGTTAAGATTTGGATGCCTTTAATTAAAATGCAATGCAATTAAAATGTGAATGTATTCGAAAACAAGCATTCTGATGAAAAACAGAGGCACTTCCTTGAGTTTAAGAAGAATATTTAAAAATTGATTAAAAACAGAGCTAAATGACAAGAAAGGCAGAGAGTTTCCGCTGACTGGGAGGACAAGTCGCAGGTTCTGTTTCCGTATGCTTCACGTTTCTGGGCAGCTCTAGCTGTCAGACACAGCAGAGGAAACAGGTACAGATGCCAATGTATTGATGACTCCTGCATCAAAACGCTCTCACATCAGTCTGACACAACAATCAGTTGGAGATGGTCCCAAATTGCTTTTCTTTCTTTCTTTCCAGCTTTCGTTTCTATCTCTTGAATCTCGATCTTCACCTATCTTTTGCTGATTAAAGTTGCCATCATATCGATGACTCCTTCATCAAAAAATCACTCACATATCTGACACAACACTCAGTTGGAGACTGTTACAATTCCCTTCTCTCTCTCTCACTCCATCTTTCCTTTCTCTCTCTATATATTTCATTACGTTTCAATGGTTAACCGGTTACCTGCTGTGCTCCGTGTGGAGCCGTGCAGGAGTCGTGGAAGAAAGGTTTCGGTTTGCGGTGTTTGGTGTTTCTCCTGTGGTGCTTCTGATACCCTGCAGGAGTACAACAGCTCTACGGGATGGGTTCAACATCCGGAGGAGCAGAAATGCTCAGACCGGACTTCCGTTACCCCGAACACCTAATGGTACTGGTAGAGATGGGCGTGTATGCATAGCAGATCAGTGACTTTTCTAAACAACGCATCTTCCAAGTAATAGAATTATATAACATCATATGTAAATTGATTAGCCTGAAGTCACAGTTTCTTTTTGAATAAATATACTGAGAGCCAGAATTTTTTTAAAGATAAAGTTGAGTTCTGGTCATGTGATTGCATTGTGAAAGAAACAAGAGTGGAATCGATCAGAAAAGGCTGATCATCTAGCATATAAGTATTGGTGTGTTGTACTGCAAGGTTCTGGAATCATCAAAATGATAAGAAATTTGGCCCAGTCTTGGCAACTACACAAACATGTGACACAAAAATCTGTCATTTAAAGAACCATGCTTTTAAGGGAAAATTTTTAATCTGATGTTCTTCCACACTTGCATAAAAAACAATGATAACGCTCACAAATTATTTTTCACCTCTTCCCAGAACTCAACCTTCTCTTTAACTGAATATTGACACCCTTCTGGCTCTCCTTATAAATCTGCTAAGTAATTAATAACACATCATATCTACATGAAGTAATTTTTGTGTGGACATAATTCATTTGCTGAGAGCCCAAAAGGCATTAACTAATACTTAAAGGTAATACAAAGTTTTTGGAAATTTTGAAAATTTGGTGGATAGTGATTCTTTACCATTTTGATATATTTGGATGCCCCTGTGGATGTATTATAAGCACTAACAAATTTAGCCTCTAAAACACTTCTGCTTTCGAGAAGAATTGAATACAAAAATTTACCCGTGCTCCCGGTAAATTTTGATAAATTTCCAATAGCGCCTACGGCCGTACAATGGTAGCTGCGAACATGAACATTTCTGAATATGTACATGTAGTTGTAATATATAATTTCCAAACGGGAATAGCTAATCGGTCGATTTAAGTCAAGAAACATCATTTTATAGCTTAATTAATGTCTTGACCTTGAGAGGGAGCTATACAACAAAAAGGGTTTATTATTTATAATTTCATGACTTTAGACTCGATTTCAACCGCGACAACGATCACCGAATATTGTAGGATCCCATACGCTTCCAATATGTTCATTTGAACCAAATTCATGACCCCTAACCAAAACTTTGTATTACCTTTAACAAAGACTTAATGCCCTTCTGGCTCTGATTGTACAAAGTATAGAGGAGTGGGAGTCTATCAGCGTGTCCACACACAAAACAATTTATCGCGAAACTCTATAACGAAACGTCGTATAAAGAATCATAGTCTAAATTTCAAAGTGTCCACACACAAGAAACGTCATATAAATAATCATCGTATAAATTCAAGGATGTCCATAAACAGAAGAAAGTAATCCTGAAACTCTACAGTCTGGTCTCCTTTCGCTCGAGGTCACGTTAAGCCCCGCCCAGTTAGTTACACTAGTTACATGTACACTCCCCCAGGGGGTCCCCCTGTCCACACACAACATTTCCGTGATTAGGCGTGATTCTTTATTGAGTTTCAGTTCGAAACGATGCCCAAACCTGCGTTTCGTTAGACTAGTTTCGTTATACGACGTATCGTTAGTGAGCGTCCACACCTACAATTTTCATCGTAAAACTATCGCGAAACGGTATCACTATCGCGAAACGGTATAGCTAATCATGACTAGTCACGGAAAATGTTGTGTGTGGACAGGGGGAAAGAGTCATGTCTGAAATAGAAAACAAGGGATTATCAAAATAATGTTGATACAGTATGTTTATCAATGGTTATTAGGCAACAAAATATTGCTAAATTTGCATCCAAAATCATTTTCCAACAAAACGCTTCTAACTGGGGTCATTTCCATATTACGTGCAAGATAACATGCCTCATTTATTTTTCACATTAAAACCAACATGTACGTCACCAAAAACCAGAGGACAAAGATAACCGGGTAGGATATTACAACAGTTATTTCCGCTTATGAATGAACAATACAGCAATAAATCAAAGACTTGACTTCGATAACAAAATTCCAATAACCCTAATCACACTAGAAATTTACCATCTCTTTGAAAATATTATCTATAATCCTGATTAAAGCCCAATATATGTTTATCTCATTATTGTATATATTAATCTGCTGAGATATTTTAATAATAATAGCCACTTACATAGTAGCACTTACATCCACACTTGGTGCTCAGGACGCCAAGACATTATTACCCTGGTTGAAGGCAAGCCGAGGTACCCATTTAAGCCTGGGTGAAGAGTGGCAAATGTAGATTAATGTTTTGCCAAAGAACATTAGTCTTGGGCTTGAATTTGAACCCTGTATCTTGTGATCTACAGTTTTGGGACTTACTTAACCACTAACCACAATACCTACCTCTTGTGAAAGGAAAGGCATGTCTAACCTTTGTATTAATATATTAAATAATGCAATACACAACATTTTGCTGAAACTGAAAGCAGTAAAATCGGAATAGACTATCACTATTGCACAGACTTTTACTATTGCACAGACATTTACTATTGCACAGACTTTCGAGATATCATCCCAAGGGCAATTTTCTATCATACATTCATGTAGATCATGTTTGGATTACATAATAAGTCATTGTAATGTTTGCACATTCCAAGATGTAATGGACAGGGCAACTGAAAATGCAGCAGATAGATTTTTCAAAAGTCTTTAATAGTGAAGGTGTTGATTATGCAAATGTAAATTTTGAGACCAATTAGCATTTAGCAACATCGTCGAATCTCACATTGGTGTACTGGTCATATCAATGTCATGACATGTCAGATAACTCTACTATTTGTTTGAATATAAGGATGTAATGACTTTTAGCCTTCATCTTTGTTGCACGTCATGGAAAGCAACTTCAAAAGCCTGCTCAATCAAAATATTCGGAAATGTTACATTTTTTTTATCATAACCCAATGCCTGCCGGAACCATATGATCTCTGTATTGATTCCATGGTGCTTAGAAAATTCATATGTCATAGGGTTAATATAAAATATGAATAGTATGTGTATTGAGAAACCGTCAACTTTGCAACTACCTAATATATAAACGGATGTGTAAAGAATCTTAGATTAAAATGATTCTCAACTGTATACATACAATGATTTATCACTGACTTTGGCAAAAGGTCAGGGTATTGTATGACGGAGGCATATTTCAATACTAAAGAGAGCAATAAATTTAACTGCAGGAGGAAGTTTCATTTTGTCTCTTTATACTTATTGGCTTTATTGGTTAGATGGGTGTCCACCCACATATTAAGGAATAATTATTAACTACCCTTGTTAACTCTCCTGCTACCATTTTGGCTATTTTACCTCCCTTCTTCGACATTTATTTCTTAGAATTCTTAATCAGCATCTTTATTTATCTTTATCCCTTTATCGTCCAGTATCTTGGACTTATTTCATGATTTCTTCCGCTCAACCCACCCTACTTCGGTAACCCGCCCCATTGAAGACAAATACAATATCCTGTCTTCATCCTCCCTTTCCTCCCCTTCTCATTCTTCTCCTCCTTCACATTTATGTTCATCATCTTCTTCATCACCTCTATCAACCTCACCTCCCAAACCGCCCCTCATCCTATGATCACCCCCTCTCTCCCTTTCCCACCCCTCATGCATCCCTCTTAATCAAACATGATGATATATGCTTGGTCATTACTCAAAGAACACAGCTCTTCTAATCATTATTATTATTATTATTCTTCCTCCTCCTCCTCCTCATCTAATCTCCTAGTCCTCTTTCAGTCTATCCCCTCTGCACACTGCCCCTTCCCTCCTGCACCGCTCTTAATCCAACACGAGGACAAGTGCACGGTCCTCCTCCTCCTCCTCCTCCTCCTCCTCCTCCTCCTCCTCCTCCTCCTCCTCCTCCTCCTCCTCCTCCTCCTCCTCCTCCTCCTCCTCCTCCTCCTCCTCCTCCTCCTCCTCCTCCTCCTCCTCCTCCTCCTCCTCCTCCTCCTCCTCCTCCTCCTCCTCCTCCTCCTCCTCCTCCTCCTCCTCCTCCTCCTCCTCCTCCTCCTCCTCCTCCTCCTCCTCCTCCTCCTCCTCCTCCTCCTCCATCATCTAATCTCCTAGTCCTCTTTTAGTCTATCCCCTCTGCCCCTCCCCTCCTGCACCCCTCTTAATCCAACACGAGGCCAAGTGCACGGTCATCATTCAAGATGCATGACTCATCGAGAGGGTGTGTATTGTGTAATGTCACCAAGCCCTGTAATCATCGCGATAATACATGCTTTATTGATCTATTGAGCCCATAGTGTATGTGCTCAACATGACGGCATAACAGATGACTAATTCTACAACAATTTCAAGTCTTTCTTCCATCCCATTCAACAATTCCATAATGTCTGATAAAAATCAGATATGATATCAAAGGCATCCTAGGGCGCGTTCATGCTTGATTTTGAAGGTAGAATGAGCGATCTGAAACGCTCATCGTAAACGCTCATCGTGATCGCAGTTCCACGGTGTAGCTGTTCATGCTTACTTCTCTGGCTCATCCAGGCAATTCTCCTTGTGTGGCATTGTGTGACCTTCACTGTGCATGCTACGTAGACCCACTAGAGGTCAGTGCGTTGACCCCATTTAAACGCGTTTACAATTGTAAACGCATCTTTTTGTGAGTTTACGATCGGCGTTCGTGATCGCCGTTTTTCGGTGATTCTACAAAAGTGAGCATGAACGCAAGCGTGTTTTAAACTAAACACGTAACAGATGCCTGATTCTGGCCGTCAAAATCAAGCATGAACGCGGCCCAAATCATACATCTTTTCATCCACTCCCCGTCTAGCGACTGATTTATTATAGGCCTGGGAAATCCAGAGGTATTTATCCATCATTTGGGAACAAGATATCTCATGCTGTTGCCGACATACAGATTCAAATGTCTAGGTTTTTGTTGTTATATAAATGGAATCATACAAGTTTATTTATCCCCCAGTATTCAGTAATGACAGTATGCAAACAAAGAAACTGAACATGATGATTATAATTTTCAAAAACGAACATTAAAGGTAAAGACCAGTATTGGCAACGCCCCAATTTCAAAAAATGAAATGGAAGCTCTCATTACCAATCATGTGAAAGAATATGTTTTGACTAATACATGATGATAAAAAATTTGCCGGGAAACCGCCTACTAATTCATATATTTGGTAAATTTATTTCTCTCATGGTCTGGTGAGAGAGATAGGGTAGTCCCATATACATCTTTCTGTGTATAGTGCTTGTAACTTTACGAAGAATGAGCCAAATTTCTTATCATTTTGATGATTCCAGAACCTTGCAGATGCTAGATGCTAGATGATCGACCTTTTCTGATCGATTCCACGTTTCTTTCACAATGCAATCGCATGACCATTACTGGTCTTTACCTTTAAGGACACCTCTCTTATGAACATGATTCATCACTAATAAAGTTTGCCTTACACCACACTGCCATAATGTAGAAACCTAATACTTTCCTTTCTTCATTCCTTCCAAATCTAATATACATTAAAGGGATCGTTTAACAATGTTAAATCTGAGATGCATGGCCCTACGTGTTATCAGTGTCTGTGATATGGTGTTATAGTGAAGCCCTACAAAAATTGCGCTTCAAAATGATCATGAAGTGCCACAAAAAAGTAAAAACCTTTGAGTGACCAGTTTTACCATACTTGTTTTCCCCTACAGACTATAGTATTATGAAAACCGTTTGGCAAACACAAAATTTGATATTGATTTTCAATCATAAATATCTTGATAATCAGACAGGCGATTGGCTTGTAAAAGTCATGAGGTTCCTGACTGACCTAAAGGTTTATAATTTTCATTTCAGCAGGAGCTTAATCAAGGATTTTTTTAAAGGATCTAAGACAAAGTTACCGGATCCTTTTAAAGCTAGAACAACATTGTTGGTTCTCTTTCTTTCTCAACAACTCCTCCTCTTATTTTCTCTCTATTTTTTCTCCCACTCTGTATCTCCTGTTTTTACGATCATTTATATCATATTTCATAATAAATTCAATTAAGTTTCTTTAAAAAATATATTTATTTCAAATAATTTCTCTCTTTAATCCTTCATTGGTTCATTCAGGTTACTAAAGTGACTTCCTGTCAACAAAAAAGAGGGAAAAAGAATCATTTGCCCTCCAGAAGTAACAACATTACTTGTGAGAGAATATGACATCGCATGCTCTCCCAGCAGCGCTTGAACCAATCTGCATGTGCAAGAAATAATCTCAAAAGCACATCACATGTGAATGATAAACAGCAGCACATAAACATAATCAATTATGATCCCAATAATGAAATGATAATGTGAGAACATCCATCTTGGATTTATGAATTACAGTATTTTTAGCTTTGCCCAAGGGGTTTCGAGCTCGAAGCAAAGAGGGAAAGAAGGAGAATCTCTTAACATAAATAGAGAGAGAGAAACGTGATCCATATGTTTGTGATATCTCTAATTCGGTGTGAAGTTCAAACTGACGATGAGGTAACCTGTTGCTTGATGGGAAGGGAACTGTTGCTTGATGGGATGGGAAGTGTTGAATTATGGGAGACAGAGATGCTTCAGGCTCTCAAGGTGTGAGCAGAGGTCTGGGTTCAAAAGGTGTATTCACACACACACATACATAAATAAAATGTGTGATTATAGAATCGGGATTAAATTTAGGGGCATTTCACACAACTAGTATAGGCCTACACAATATACATTATAATAGTTTTGCTAATAAACAAAGCATTGTAGGTATACAGCCTTTGTACACACCCCCCCCCCCCACCTCCCCAAATGAAAAAAAAATCTACCAACTTTAAGGTTCACAAAAAACACACATCAAGATCAAGTTATATTTATTCCACATTTTACAAAAAATATAGACATACATGTATATAAAATAAAAAATTATACAATACATGTAGTATATATGAGCATGTCTCAATGATTCTCAATTCATATAATAGATTAAGTAGAATGTGAGGAGCCTATTAAAAAGCAGTGCTTGTATAGTATAGGTTCCTGGTAAGAAGAGATATTTAGACTGTCATTCAAATATGTACTGATATTTCTCAATCTCACCTCTCACTAATTGCTCGGTGATAAAATATTGCCAAAACCATTCAGTAACTGAACAATTGGCAGTATCAGAAAGCATTGCTTACAGTAAAATACCCATCACGTCATTTCCTCTTACTGAACCATTGGAATTTCAACAAATCCTTATGTTTATAATTCATATCAATATGCCTATAAACTTTGGGTTCAACAATTTGCATGAAATGTCAGTGAAAAGTAAAGATGTGGGCACTGCACATGGAAGAGGATGACGTATAAATAGCCTTATATTGTTACCATAGCTACCACCAACTATCTATGTTGCTTAGCTCCACCTTCATCTATAAACAACATCTGTATCAAAACCATGACATTCATAAAGAAAACTGGATTAATATTTCATTTGCTTAAAGCTAGAAGGGTGTTAACTCATAAACTTTTACACATCTAATGCTCTTCTGGCTCCGAAGAGACGATAAGACATTAGGGATGTAGGTGCGAGGCTACGGTTCAGTGGAATTGCGTGATTCGGTGGGGAAAGTAGAGAATTATCCCCATGCCGGCTTGAGGCACTAGAAGTCATTGACTGCATGGTCATAAGTCTTTAGAGGGCAGGCGAGGGTATGTATGGTGTACATGTAACCAAGGGTGGATTCAGAATTCTATAAAGGGATGGGGGCTGGGGCAACATTTCAAAAGAGACATCTGTGACAAGTAAATGTCAAAATTAAAAATTAAATTCAAGAATCATCAAAAATTGAAACATAAAAGTTATCACAATAGTTAGGTCTTGATTTACCAAAAAAATAGTATCTTACTGTATATTAAACAAAATCCTTATCATAGTTTGTATTATTCAAGTACCTTGTTGTATAAAAACAAATGTAAAGGGACAATGAACTCTCCCCACCTATACATGTAAGTGCCAAAGGTTTCTAACAAGCTAAGAAACGTGTTTTTGTCACATTTTCAAGTGCCTTCTTGCATTTTGTATTAAATGAAAAGGGGCACAAAAAAAAAAAACAATTTGAAGGGCACATTTGTGTGTACTTAACATACGTTAGATTGGGTTTCAAGAGGGGGGCCCCCAACCCCCTGACCCCTGGATCCATCAATGTTTGTGAACTTGTCATACTTGATGGATTACCCAGAAAGTTGAACATCCTTCTCACACGGCTGGTTCACATTTATAAGTAAGCCCAAACCAAGACTAAAAGTCAAACTGTTTTTGAGTTTGAGTTTTGCATAAATCTCTTTAAATGCATCTTTTGTATAAGGTGGTGGAAGGGGATAAAAAAATCATTTTCTTTAGTTGAAGGGGAAATTTCCCTTCATTACTGTGTTTTCCATGATCCCACTGGCATATATCAAAAAGGCTAAAAACATACAAAAGAGCCAAAAAAGAAACTAAATTACTTTCCTAGGTTATCTGACTTTCACCACCAATATATTTTAATCCTTATATAGCATGACAGCCCAAAATAATTAAACATGTTATGGGGATCTGCTTTTATTACTCTCTCTTTACTCTTTTTTTACCCCTCTATCTTTCCATCTAATATAGCTTTATTCTACATAATATCCCATTATACTCCTCTATATCAATTCATCCATTTATCAAACCGTCCATTTATTGATCTATCCATTTATCAATCTATCCATTTATCAATCTATCCATTTATCGATCTATCCATTTATTAATCTATCCATTTATTGATCTATCCATTTATCAATCTATCCATTTATCGATCTATCCATTTATCAATCTATCCATTTATCAATCTGTCCATTTATCTATCTTCCTCTCCTCTATTTCACTATCTCTTTCTAGTTTCTACCTACATTTAGACCACTCCCCTTTCTTTATCTAATTCCGTCTGGCCAGTTGTTCAAAACACACCAGAAAGGGAAGTCTACTGTCACCCTCTCAACATATGAGGTAGATTTTGGAGGGAACAAGAAGGGTAACAAACAAAATCAAATCCTAAAGTCTTGCACCTGGTATTTTTCTGCTTTTGAAGCAGAAATGAGTCATCCCGCGAATTCCAAAGACCAAAAAGAGAAACGGACTGAGTCGAAGTTCACTTGCTTTGTCTCTTCATATCAGCATGGGGCAATCACAACCGTTTTTGTCAGCACTGACAAGTGTGGCGATGATCCATCCGGGAGGGACTGGGACGGAGTGAAAAATCTGATCTCGCATCAAAATATTGATGTAAGAAATCATTTACTTAGTTGGCAGAGTGGAGAGCAACAAAGGCATCACTCATCAAATCTTTTCTGTCTCAGCTTCTTGTATGTCTGTTCACATTACTTAGCTCTCCCCTCTCCCCCTCCTCCCTCCCCTCCTCCCTCCTCCCTACCCCTCTCTTTCCTTTCTTTCTCTCTCTCTAGCTCTCTCTTTCTCCTTCCTCCTTTTGCTTTCTCTTCCTCTCCCCTTGTCTTCAAAATTAACTCCCTATTTATCAGAAATATCAGGGAAATGGTGATTGCAAAAACATCCCCATTATACTGACTTCATGAAAGCTTCTTTGGTAAATTAAACTATTTAATAGAATTTGAGGAGGATTTGTACAATTTTTTTCCAAATCCACAAATTTATGCCAGCCTAAAAAAAACATAGAAAAGAAGGAAAAAAAATTATATTGCAGATATTTTAGCCAAAAGACCCCTTTTCTTTAGCGCTTCCACTGTCTGTTATCAAAATGCTAGTATTTTTTTAATGACAAAACTTATTTCTCTACTGAATTTGGAACCATTATGCATAAACTAAGTGAGTGAACAGCCCCAATTTTTTAAGAAGGTATCAACCAAAACCAACCTCGTCAAAATAAATGCCTGTATCCATCAAAATGAAGAGAAAAATACTATACATTTTATTGTCCACCAGTGTATTAAAAGTGTTTCAATTTCAATACTAGTTTCAGGTATTTTTAGTGGCTTTTCCCATGCCTTCACTCAGTCTCAACAAAGTTGTTAAAAAATATCAACAAATGACTACGGTATACCACAACCTGGCTTGTCAGAATAAATATGCATTGCCATCAAATGGGAGAGAAAAATACTATTCTAATACTCTGCACTATTTTATTGTCCACTGGTGTATTAAAACTGTCTCAATTTCAATATTTTGATTCAGGTGTTCTCTCGACCGTTCCCAAGCCTTCACACCAACTCAACAAAGTTGTCAGAAACCAGCACAAAATGACTTTGGGCATTGATCTAGCACTTTGTTGCATCACAATGACTATTGGTCATTACTCACGCTGCCCAAGTTCATCCTTAAATCACTTTGTACTTTGGATTTATAAACGAGCAACAAATATGCGATCAATGGAAAACAGGTTTTTGGAAAGGAACAAAAGATTGGCGGAATCCAAAGAAGAGATGAGATATAAAGATAGAGGAAAATGCGTTTGTTTGAATGGGTCCAAGTTACACCTACTCGTAGATTTAATACACAGAAAGAAAAAAGAACCTTTCATTGTCTATCTGATCTGTACAGTACAATACACAAAACATACCATTTCAGTATGAATTAAGAATTAAATTCAGCATACACCCACATACACAAAATTTTAAAATATTTTCCTACCATGTTCAGCGGCCATAATGCAAGAACTCAAGATTAAAGGGAATATGAAAGAATATCAATTTTGTAGTATATATTCAGGACAATCAACAGTAGCAAGTCATAAAAAGAGGCTTTGAACAGACTTTTGAGTTATAAACAATTTTTCCAACAGGATTCATTTGCGATGAAAAAAAAAAATCAATGATTTGCGACATGACTGTGTCTAATATATTAGAACCCTCCAATATTTGGAATGAAGAAAAAAAAGTGATAACAATTGCAATCTCCAATATTACTCAGAGTTTTCTTGTAAAGTTTTTTTCGTCAAACTCTTTGATTTTTCCGACAAGAGTCCCAAGAGATCCGTATGTCTACTGTTTGCCTTCTCTTAAAAGTGTTTCCCCAATAAGCCGAGTTGTGGAAGGGTATATTTGCACAACACTTGAAAGCAGACAGATGCATGCAAAATTAGAAATTCTACGAGCCATACTTGAGCGAAACTTGGTCAGCAGCAAATTTTCTTCACAAATCAAATTCCTATTTTCAACTCTGAACCAAGCACTATACCTAGCCCTTGCCCTACCCTAACTTAACCTAAAACCTAGTTTATTAAAACTATCCAATATTTTTGTAGGTGTTTAAAATTAAATGACAGAAGAGTCCTAAAATATACATCTAACCATGATGTGCCATGTTTGGACAATGTAGACAAAGATTGGTTTGAATGTATAAAAGCAATTCAATATCTATAGCAAATATGATTTGTTTTTGTGTGGATACATTTTATTTTAGATGGATCGATAGGCTGACAAAGAGACATACATATAGATAGATAGATAGATAGATAGATACCGGTAGATAGATAGATAGATAGATAGATACCGGTAGATAGATAGATAGATAGATAGATGAATAGATAGATAGATAGATAGATAGATGAATAGATAGATAGATAGATAGATAGATGAATAGATAGATAGATGAGTAGATGAATAGATAGATAGATGAATAGATGAATAGATAGATAGATAGATAGATACCGGTAGATAGATAGATAGATAGATAGATGAATAGATAGATAGATAGATAGATAGAAAGATGAATAGATAGATAGATAGATAGATAGATGAATAGATAGATAGATGAATAGATAGATAGATAGATAGATAGATGAATAGATAGATAGATGAATAGATGAATAGATAGATAGATGAATAGATGAATAGATAGATAGATAGATAGATACCGGTAGATAGATAGATAGATAGATAGATGAATAGATAGATAGATGAATAGATGAATAGATAGATAGATGAATAGATGAATAGATAGATAGATAGATAGATAGATACCGGTAGATAGATAGATAGATAGATAGATGAATAGATAGATAGATAGATAGAAAGATGAATAGATAGATAGATAGATAGATAGATGAATAGATAGATAGATAGATGAATAGATAGATAGATAGATAGATGAATAGATAGATAGATGGATGGATAGATGGATAGATGAATAGATAGATAGATAGATAGATGAATAGATAGATAGATAGATAGATGAATAGATAGATAGATAGATAGATAGATACCGGTAGATAGATAGATAGATAGATAGATGAATAGATAGATAGATAGATAGATAGATGAATAGATAGATAGATGAATAGATGAATAGATAGATAGATGAATAGATGAATAGATAGATAGGTAGATAGATGAATAGATAGATAGATAGATGAATAGATAGATAGATGAATAGATAGATAGATAGATAGATAGATGAATAGATAGATAGATAGATGAATAGATAGATAGATAGATGAATAGATAGATAGATAGATAGATGAATAGATAGATAGATGAATAGATAGATAGGTAGATAGATAGATGAATAGATGAATAGATAGATAGGTAGATAGATGAATAGATAGATAGATAGATGAATAGATAGATAGATGATATATAGATAGATAGATAGATAGATGAATATATAGATAGATAGATGAATAGATAGATGAATAGATAGATGAATAGATAGATAGATAGATGAATAGATAGATAGATAGATAGATGAATAGATAGATAGATAGATGAATAGATAGATAGATAGATGAATAGATAGATAGATAGATAGATGAATAGATAGATAGATAGATACATGTAGATAGATAGATAAATCTAAACAAATTAGATATAGAGATATAGATATATTTTTCACAAATTCTCTGTATTTCAGAAGTGATACTAAATGTTATCTTACCATTTAGGCTTCAATAGAGATTTAGAAAACAAACATGCTGGGAGATTCTTCCAAGAATACTGATTTAGTTATTAATAAATTAAAGATAAAGGTGAGTTCTGGTCATCCGATTGCATTGTGAAAGAAAAGGTGTGGAATGGATCAGAAAAAGTTGATCATGTAGCATGTAAGTAGTGGTGTGTACTGTGAAGTTCTGGAGTCATCAAAATCATAATAAATTTGGCCCAGTCTTGGGGAAAGTAACAAGCACTGTACACAGAAAGATGCATATGGGACTACACAAATGGTGTCAGTGATACTCACCTTGATTTCCTAATCTTTCTATTACTCAGCCAGTATACATTTTCTACCAAAAGTGTCTGGCAAATGACATTTATTTGTAACCTTGAACATTCAGTGTAAGTTTCGTTTGATTCTGTGAGAATTTATTTTCTTTTTTTACCAGAACTCACCTCTATCTTTAACTTAATTGCCCTGACCAATCAAACTAAACACTGTATAGTCGTATAAGGCTGCGACGGGTAGTCGAATGCTCGAGTACCCGCACGGTTGACAACTACTCGGGTACGATTTCTCGTACCCGAATATTCAGCCGCTGGCATGGTACCGTCGGTAAAAATGTTTCCCAACTCAAGCACTGTCAAACTCACCTTTCAGAAACTGGGACCAAATGTCCAGATTTCTGTTTGGACTTGGAGGAAAATGGATTATTCTGCCATCTTTGGTTTTTAAAACAGCATTGTTTACTGTTATTATTCTTATTAAATCGGCGCCTTCAACTGCAACTTAAAGTAAAATTGCATGCGTTTTGGGCGAGGGATCTGAGAAACTGCCGAGTGGTATGGTAGTGGCAAAAAAAGTCAAAAAAGAAAAAAAAGTAAAAAAAGTAAAAAAATCAAAAAATTAAAAAAAAATCAAAAAAAATCAAAAAAATTATAAAAAATTATAAAAAAAACATGGCGTCCGAATACTCGAGTATTCGCCTGTAAGCCTGGGAGTGTACTCGGGTACCTCATTACACTGTTGTGCACAGCCTTATAGTCGTACGATTACTAGTCCGATAATAACAATCATTCAGAAAACAGATCATATGTGTGGAGTCACTCATTGCTATAATTATATTCAGAAGGGGGTCAATATCACCATGACCCCAACCCACTTGAGAGGATTACTGGATTATCTTAATCCTCTTACTTATGGCTGCTACTCAGGATTAGAATAGAGCAAATGTGTGTTTAGTGTCAATTTTATCAGGTTCAATCACAGGGTGTGGAGATTCTTTAGAATAGCTTTGAACCCAAGATCAGGGTCAGGTATAGACCTGGTCCAGACGACGCGTTATTCAAGGACATTCAAAGTACATACCAATCAGCTGAAGAAAACAATAATTTGTGTCTAAAGTAGAATGTGTTACATCAATCTAAACAAAATTACTTGGCGTTTTATAGGTCAATGGTTAAAGCTCCTCCAAAGTGTTGGGAGACCCAACAATTTGAGTGCAGAATTGCACTTCATTGTATCATAATATGAAAGAGGATGTCATTTAAGACACATTTCTGCAAGGATTTTCAAAACAAATGTGTTTGAAGTCGAATATTGATGAAAGAATGCAAAATGTAGGTTCGCCCAGTACAACAGAAAACCTAAATTATGTATTCTTTTATCAATATTTGTCTTCAAACACATTTTTTTTTTTTTTTTTGGGGGGGGGGGGAATCTTTGCAGAAGTGCGTCTTAAATGACATCCTCTTTCACATTATATTTGAAGCTCATAGTTTGACTCCAGTATAGCAATATGGAACTCCTTACATTCACAAGAAAATTATTTTAATGATTTGTACACTTCAAGAATAAAATGCACATAGCAGGTCCAGGTGTAATTCATGGAACAGACATAACCCTTGAAACAGGATGTGATGGCCTAGTGCAAGATTTCAGATTTGTTCCCAAAAAAAAAATCAACTTTTGGAGAAAAAAACAGGCATAACAATCTACAGAAAGAAATGTAGTCACAAAATTAAACAGTTACCTGAAAACTTGATGATAATGTACAGAGTTTGACTTGGAGGTGTGCTTAATCATGCACATCTCCTAAGAGGCTTTATGAAGATAAAAGAGGTAATTTGGTGTAAAAGCCAGGAAATAGATTATTCAAGACCCCCTTTCTCATCCCCCCCCCCCCCCCCGTCCCCCTTTTTTTTTTTCTCTCTCTCTCTCTCTTTCTCTCTCTCTTTCTTTCTCTCTCTCTCTCTCTAATTTCCCTGGACTTCATGTACAAGAACTAAAATGGAACGACAGCAGAAATGGAACATCAGAAAGTTAAACAGAGGTGGCGCTGTTCAGTATTTTCAAGAAGAGCCTTCTTTACTTAAACACAGAGTTTGGCAAACTTGGTTTCACTGTGGGTCACAGCATGGCGTATATTTTTTTTGTTTTGTGATTGCCCAACAAAGCAGTAGTCGCCATATTGTGTCCAACTCAAACCGGGTTGGCCGAACTCTGTGTATAGAGGGTTCTGTTTTCAAGAAGAGTAATCTAAACACAAAGTTTATCCAACTCGGTGTAACTTCTATAACCTGGGGGATACTATCATGTTGGGCACTCCAGCAAAGCATAGAGAGTCAATGCTAATGCGTATTGACCTCTAGCACTGCATGCTTGCTGTGAGGAAGGTATTATTAGACCCATACACAAATACACACACCACACAATATCGCGTAGACTGTACACAATCATGTCGATGCAGCTATAAGCAAAGTTTGACACTAGACTTACAATTTGAATTTTTAAATTATTCTTTTTAACATCAGTAAGTTTTAAAAAATGTATTTTACTGCTATTTAGGTGTCATCAATTGTCACTAAAGTACCGATTTTGATTGAAATCAGTTGAGTTTTGTACAGTGGTGTTTGAAATGTTGAGAATCAAAAGCACAGCTTTTACTACACAGCCAGGATAGTGATGCTCCTATGTGTGATGTTGGGGACAAATATGATATAGCAAGAAATAGGCACTATGTTGTTCCTTCATTGAACCCAAATGGCCAAACTCATGGCTGTTGACAGGCAGGTAGATCTATTGAACTACTCACTAAACATTTATGAATTTACCAATGGTACAGCCATGGCCTAGAATTCTAGATGGTCCCCAAGAACCAATTTGTTTCTGGATATGCACGAAGTGCTCAGTATATGTAATGTATGACTCTGATGAAGAAGGGCACCCAAAAAATGGATATAATAATGATAAATGCTCAAATGCTCCTAAAATCAAATGGATCTTTCCATCTCTATGACTATGGGGTCTGAAGTTAGCTGGCCATTTGAAAAGCCAAACATTTACGACAATCATGATTTGGTTTCTCTCTTTCACAAACTGGAAAAGTCTAGACAGACAAATCTGTTTGCTTGACGTTTTTATATGTCTTTCGATGGGAGAGGGTTTAGGTGAAGCTAGACCGAAAACTTCAGTCTCTCTAATCGTCGGTTGTTCCACTGAGACTACGTCAGGCTCCACTAGACCTCCGATTATAGAGACTGAAGATTGTGCTATCGGGACTGTACGGAACCAATGGCAATGGTTCGGTTCGGCAGGACCGCGATGAATGAGATATGCTACGAGATTTTCACTCTTTACATCCTCACACATGCTGCAATATGACAATAATTAGAGTCTAATTAAAAAAAACATATATATAGCTTATTTGACTTACGATAGCTTGCTCATTTAGATCCTAAATTAATGATTAATCCGAGAAAGTCTCGTCGTCAACATTATCCGTCTTGGTTTTAGTTGATGAATATTAATTTTTTCTTTTCGAACGTCCAATAGCTACCGTAGCTACATACGAGTCGGCCCGGCTTGACCAACGAACTCCCACGAAACGAGTGCTCTGATTGGCCATTGGCTATGTTTTGGTAGGTGGACCCGGAAATATATCGGCCGCCGGGTAATATTTCGAATGCATGAACGTAAGTGCTTCGCGGTTCTGAGGAACAAATTGGATAATAAGTAAGTCCGAAAATTTCACATTCTATAATAGGTTAGCAAATTTTGAAAACTGTAATTAGGAGATATATAGACCGACCTAATTTACATCTGATTTAGAAATCAGGAAATTAGATCTAAATAAAGAAAATCGGGGGAGAAATGTCGGTAACGAAAAGCTGTTACGCTGTGGCTCTAATTTATCCCCACGGTACGAGATCTCTGGGTTGCCATCTGTATTGGGGAATGACAACAAATGTCAGCTAGTTTTATTAAAGAAATGACCCAAATCAGATGGTTATTGCTGTCTAAGGTGAAGCCTGAAATAGTCACAGCCGAATTCGAACATATCCCCATATAAAATAGACTTGAATTTTGTTTGTCTAGGATGTCAAACTAATAATTATTATCAAATTATTCATTCTGCAAAAGCTTACTACTAGACCTGATACAACTGCAAGGTCCTAGATCTATTGTTACACTTCATCATCTTATTCTTACATTAGAATTCATTTTGTATAGATGGGTGATCAATATAGTGTTGTGTAGAAAGGTCTTTTTGCTATATATTTAGTCAAGAGTCGATCAAGACTGTTACGTCTCTAGCGATACTCTAGTTCAGAAGCTAAAAACAAATAATTAATTGAATAAAAGTAAAAGTAAAACCACACAAATTATTACATCTTACCTGAATTTACACCACACAGTAATTGATCTCAGCTCAGTGGGCTTCAAACACGAGAGAAGCTGGCAAGTCTTGTTTCATCTGCAACTGTTTGTCGATCTTGAGATTAATTGTTTTGAGTCATGTCCATTAACTTATTAAGGAGCTCGAACCGTACGCGCACGGAGATTTCCTATGAATCGCTATGAGGGTGGTACGGCAGCAAGAGCAAGAAGCCACGTGATACTTTCCGATACCCTGGTTATGTGAGCTAAACACCAATCAGATCGGTCGGGATGCAAGCTGGGTCGCGAAGGTCCAACTATCTTGTCCAGAAATATTACCCTTATTTCGTTAGCCAACACACAAATATCGGGATTATAGCCTATCTAAGACTGTTACAGAAAATCAAAATCAAATTCTCAAATCTCTTCTTATGTTTTGCTGTCCTCGAGATGCGCTCCTGTCCTGGAGAGCGTGGTTTAATTTTTATAAGGGAATTTCCCTGCTACAAATCATGCAAACGTTTAGTCAAAAGCTGGCGCTGTTGCATTTTTCGTAAAAAGGTGCACTACTACTGTACGTAGGTCGAGAGAAAATTTGTGCCAATATTAGTGATTTTGATCTAATATTATTAGATTCCGAAAGACGGCTGATAATAATTTGGAGGGCAAATTGATTGCTATTTCTCCAAATTTTCCTCTCTCTCTCTCTCTCTCTCTCGGTGATTTTTCCTTTCAGCTTTTCCCTCTTTTCCTCTTTCTTTTTCTCTCCGCTCTTCTATACTTTCACATTCTCTCTCTTCATCTATTTTTGGCTTTGCGTTTCTCTTTTCCAATAAGACCCCTTTTATTTAGCCGCCCATGGCTGCTTATGCTACTTCAACATTTCAAAAGTCGGATAACTCATAATGGCTATATTTCCTCTCTCTCTCTCTCTCTCTCTCTCTCTCTCTTTCTCTCTCTCTCTCTCCAGGAGTAGTACAGGAGTAGGCCTAGATTTGCAACGAGTTCCGATTGATTCCGGGGCCAAAGTTTTCCACATCGAGGGTTGAAAGTTCGAATCCCAGCCCGGTCCCAGCCACACTGGCCACCGTTCTCCCAGGCAACTTTTAACTTTTATTCTTGTAACTAGTAGTTGCTGGGGTAATAATGATTGAAGGGCTCTAAGGAAGTATAGCGTTGACGCTGATGAGGCTTCCCTGGATGGGTAAACAAAATATTAATAGTTAAGTCAATGAATATTAAATGTATCAAAATATCTGTTTTGTATTTTATCCAAAAAAAAATGCATAATTATTTGCTTCATTGATAAGGTATGTTCACAATCAAGTTAAAAAAGGAAAACGCTTTCTTGTTTGTTATTCAGTTTTCTCTCCAAAATGTCTTTCACCAAACTGAATCATGTATCTAAAATGTTTGTTTTCATACAAAGGCAGATTGTGCTATGAGGCACAAACTCGTAACAGGACATTTTATTGAATGTGCCTCTCTATTAGGCCTAGTCCTTATCACCCATCCCAACATTTCCAAAAACAGTTTTTATTTCATTTCATTTCATTCATTTTCAGTTAAGTTTCTTTGATTTCACATAACTAAAACAATACATTAAATAAACATTAAAAAAAAAAATATATAGCATTAAACAAAATTGATATTCATGAACAAATAAATACTTTTCTACACAGCATATAAAGTTTGTATCGCATTTACACTAAATAATTTCGAAATTACATGTGAAAAAGGGGAAATTTAATAATAAAAAGCATAGCTCATAATTTTGACACAGTGTCATTCAAAATCAGATAGAAGTATAATGATTTTTTTTACTAGGGGGGACAAGAAGGAAGTATCAAGTAGTTTCAAAGTATAAAGGCCCTACAGACAAAAACAATGAAATCGGATTTGGACGATGGATGTAAGAAAAAAGAGAAGTGGGAAGAGAAGGTAAAGAATGGGAGTCAGAAGAAAAATGAGACTAGAAGAGGAAATGTTTGAATGGAATGTTCCGAGAGTATGATTCGGGAAGAAAATGTAATAGTCGTGCAATACACGGACACTGATTCAATAATAACAATTTAATATATTTTTTGAAGCTGCCACAGTTTTTAAGCTGTTAGAGATTCGGATCAATGTTGCTCCAGTATATAGTTTGGTCCTGTGTATGAGATTGTTCTGAATCAAAGAATATGTAGGCCCATCCCGGATAAAGTCGCCGAGACTTCCGGGCTCCACTAAGCTGAAGCATGCAGCTTTATGACTTCTTGCAATTACCGTACAAACCCAATGAGTTGGTGATGCAGGACAGCATCACTGTTTCAGAGTGTCAATGAGAACATTAATATTTGAATGGCAGAGAAATACATATATGTCATCAGGAAACAGATCATTTGTTTACTATGTTGTAATATGTTTGTGATTAAAAGAACAGTAGCGGGTCTATAATATTGAGCCATGTGGGATTCCTATTTAAATCTATATCTTTATATTTGAGATTTCAGAATTAATTAATTAATTGATTAATTTACTAGTATTTCAGAATTAAAAATATCGAATTCGAAGACTATTATGACTACATTGTATTTTCAGAGGTTGAGAGTCCATTGTAGTGTGCGGAGCCCATTCAATCGAAAAATTTAAGTTTTATAGCGCCATCTGTAGTAGGTCTCTGATAGGTGAATAAACACAACCCGGAAGACGAGGTCAGCTTCAAGATTTCCCGCCACTTCGCGGGAACACATGTTTTGGTATTTACAATCATCGCATCATCACATCACATGCACGCCTAGTACAGGTTGCAGTTGTAGATCGTAGCAGACGTTAACGTTGCATTGGCGCGTTCACTGGCTTGTAGCTGTACGAATATTGTGTGCGGATGTTGTTGTGTCCATTTAATAGTGTATTCATTCGATCAAGAGTGCTACATTAGTAACATCACTTAAAAGTAGAACTTATAACTTAAATCTGCATGTGTGTAGCATCGACTTTATAATTCAGCTCGAACTCACCAATTCAGCTCGAATCACAACATTTTAGCTTCGATTTGGCCTGACTGACTTCGCTACTACTAGCTACTCAGCCATCATGTGGGTCATCGTTAGGACATTCGATTGCAAAAAGACGCAACGAATTGATGGACTGTCAAAACTGACAAAAATTGAACAGTTTCGTGAAAGATTGGTGGAGGATTTCAATGCACCTGTGGATCGACAACGCTTATTTTATGGCGGAAAAGAGGTAAAAGAAAAGTGATTAGAATTAGACTAACGGCAAACGCCACTATTAATTATTAAACTGACTAACGGAACACTAGTTAGACCAGGCATAGACTCTAGATCTACAGTAGTTCTAACAGTTAGACCGAATTTTTTTGTCTCTTTCGTTCGTTAGCCTCTGATTTGGGTAAGGTCGGCTCTAACTTGTTAGAGAGAGCCGACCTTACCCAAATCAGAGGCTAACGAATGAAAGAGACAGAAAAATTCGGTCTAGATCTAGATCTAAGTAACTTAGGCCTGACTTAGATCTAGGCCTAGACCTTTTACAGTAACAATTTAACAAAAACGGTGCAGTGGCAGTGATGACATGAGTTAAATTAGAATAGGGCCTACTAGCTAGTAATAGACATCTAGATGATAGATCTAGACCTACAGTAAAGTAAGGAAATCATGAATTATGATAATTACATGGCCAAATCACGAGGCAGAGAATATGGTGGTTAAATTAGATCGTGGATTACTCGATTAGAATAGATCTAGTCTAGACTCTAGATTTAGAACTTCTTTTTAGAACTGATAAAATGAGTGATCAATATTCTTAGCACATTATCAGCAGTGAGAGGTGAGACAGTGAGTGGGAGGGAGACGAGACTTGAATGTTGAGAGATTGTTTTCAATATTCGTGATCTGGAGAACTTGTAATTTATTTGGATCAATTATTAGCTTGAGAGTCTAGATCTATTACTAGTATTAGTCTAATAATTAGCTATTTTAAGTTGGACCTACGGACAGATCCAAGTCTAAAGTAAGTGCTAGTAGGTCTACTACAGTAGGCCTAGGCTAGGGTCTACTAGCCGTAGTAGATCTACAATGTAGTAATGAAACATGGAACGTGTGAAAGTCGTACTGAACTTGAAGTTGAGTCTAGTTGAAAAGTAAATCATATGAACCAACTCAACCAAGTCTATCATTTTGCAGTAAGATTTGCTGCTTTAACCTTTAAAGTGACTTGGTAACATTGTTGAAGGTTGATGAAAAAAATTGCTTAATTTTTGTATAAAATGTTACTTAAGTCTACTACTACCGTACTAACCCTCTGACATGCAAAAAATCCTGAAAAAATTCTCAAACCACAAAGATATCTATGGTTTTCTTTGAAGGCGTCGATGTATGACACCCTCTAACAGTGATTAACAGTAATTTCTCCCAGCCATTTTTGAATTTTCCCAACCGTTTTTCCATGAAAAAAAGACATAAAACAGGCTTTAAAAAATCTGTCAACACTTAAATGTCTGGAATGGAATGTAGAGCCATTTTATTGCTTTGTGACGATTTCCATTCACCTAAAATGTAATTAAATTGTAATAATATGGTTGGGAGAATTAAGGAATCGATTAAATCAGTTTTTCCCATTTTGCACCACTATCTCTCATATCTGAACAAAGTCCCTTCAAACTAATAAAGGCAAGTAAATCTAATACTTAGACTCTTGTTGATCTAGAGCTCTACAGAAGATTGAAGGTTGAGATTTAAAAAGTCTGCTCAATACAGTGGCCACTCAATGATGTGTTGCCCCTGTGCATTATTTATTGTCTAGATGGGAATAAGAGAATGCAGTTGTCAACAGACTTTAAGTTTTCTTTAATAAATAACAGCAGGGAGAAAAGAAACATTTTTTTGCTTTACTTGAAAGTTTTGAGAATGATCCTATTTTTGGGGATTTTAATCGATGAAATTTGAATTGAATGGCATTGAATTCATGGGCTGAAGGGGACCTTTAGTTCTGTAGGTCCCTCAATCACCTTTTCTTGAGGTTTTATCATGTCTACTACTACATTTGAATTGAATCGCCGAAGCTGAAATATATTCAAAATGTATTTTTCCTCAAGACTATCTTTTGAGGTATTAAAGTAGAGTTGACAAAACCACAAAAATCCCAATAAATTAGCTTTGAAATGATGCTCCCTACCCAACATAAAATGTGCTCCATATGCATCAATAAGAAAAGGCCAATAACTTTTGAAATTAGTCTATTGTAAACTTTGAAATACCTTTCCCATTACTGAGTTCAGAGAAAGTCTTGATTCTGTTGCAAACAGCGCTAAGCCTAATTAGGTCTGCAACTCTTTAAAAGAAATCAATTACCTGTAGGCCTACACAGGAGCTTTGCAAGTACAATTGAAAAGTGTACAGGTATGTAATAATGCTTGCTCACTAATCCCCTATACCTGCACTAATCAGTAAATCAACAAACTGCTTTTGGGTGAGGTTTTCAAAGACTTTTCCCTGTTTAAAAAAACTTTCAAAGGGCTAAGTGACATTGGCAATATATATTCGGCTTAACTTCATCGCTTCAACAGCTCATGTAAACTCCTGTATATATTCTTCCTCAGTTTCATTTATCAATTTCTGTGACAAAATATCGTTAATGAACTTGTGTAAATATTTACCTTGAATGCATCAAGAAATATCAATTTTTGTTGAGAAAAGGTGTGGTCTTATAATCTTGTATATATATGTGTTATAAATGTGTTGCCAATTTATGATTCTGATGCTACATATTCCTTCCATATTGTTGTTTAATAAACTGCATTGTGTGTACTCATACTGTAACAAAAGTGAATTTTTTAAATGTGAAATTGTTCTCTCAGCTATTGAATTTGTGAAATATATAGCTCACTATAATAACTGAATGTACTAATCACAGATGGCTAAAGGGAAGATGAATGACATTGACAGATTTGTTAAAGCTATACAAATTAGACTTTTCGACAGTACTATTTCTCTGTGCTTTGCCAGCCATTTATGTTTGGTCAAGAAGAAACTTTATTCTTTATAAAAATGAAGGAAGATTTTTGATAATGTATTTTCCTGAGAGGATTTCTTGCTACTCGCTTGTTTAATTCACACAAGTGTGATCATCAAGTAAATATCTTTATGAACCAGCCCCTCAAAAACACATGGGAGCGGTGAGTGATTAAGCACTGGAAAGCTAGAAAATAAGTCTGGTAAACTGAAAAAGAACCCTGGCCTAAAGTGGCAATATAATAATAAAATACTTCAGGAAACCTTACCTCAATAAATGACTTATTCTGAGAGATTTATTATATTCTTGCCCATTAATCTACAAGATTCCTCACCAAAGTGTTTGAGAGCTCTAGCCAGAGAGCAAGAAATGTTCAGTTTTTTCGGCACGGCATGGGCCCGCCATTTTCTTGATAACGTGATGTACCATGTGAAGTCCTTTATCAAGTACGTGTATTAACATTTATGGATGCTTCCTTCCCGGGTGTGTGGTGATGAAGCATTTCATTCACCTGTTATTATCCTTTATACTACAATTACCAGAACGCAAATTGCATAAATTAGTTGGTGCTCTTCTGGGGTGAAGGTTTTCTCATAAATGATATAGATTTGTCAAGTGCTATATTTTTAGTATGTTTAAATAAATTAGTTACAATTGTTCCAGTGTTATATATTTTTGACCAAATATATAATTCTCAGCTATGATTTGTCCTCAGCTATGATTTTGTCCTCATTGAAAAGTAAAGGTTCTGTTATTGATTTTAAAAGTCTTAAAATTCTAAATTCTAAAAGAGCTCTTGCAAACAAAAAAGCATTTTGTGTACACTGTTCTAAACATTTCTATTTGAATTATTTGTCTCAATAAATTCTAAACACTACTATCAACTGTCAACAAGTTTTCATAGTTTTCTGCCAAATCTATGGTTATTCTCTCGTTATCCTTTCCCCCTATACAATTCTGCGATTACACTCTTCTCCCTCTCTTTTTCTCTTATTTCTCTTTCACACTGACCTACTCATATATAGCCAGAAAAGAAATCAAAGAGTATTGAATGTTGATGATGAAAATTATTTGACATTTGTACAAAATTCGGCAAGACTCTGATATTATTCACAAGAGAAAAATATGACAATAACACCAGAAACTTCAGCTAGTATTGGAATTCAATTGTTGACTATCCTTGACCTGTGGTCATAAAATGGAGAGGGGTGCAAACGGAGGACGAGGACCGTTCACAAATGCAGTCAAATATCATCCTTTTTATCCCCTATGATCACTCAGAAGTCGGTGCTTCTTCATTATTGAAATCTTCCTGAAATTGGAACCATTTGTGGGATGGCTCCCTGTTCTTTGCGGTTAGAATGTGCAAAGTCCCGGGCTTTTATTTGGGAAGGGCTTGTTTCACCCCACAAATATTTCTGATTGTCGGTATGAAGCCATTTTGAGCTGCATGGGCGATGAAAATGAAAGTAGCAGAGGCTCTACATGTATATGACAAACCCACCTGTAACCCGGGTTTGCACGCAGGTTTTTTTTCCCTATTCACACAACAAAAGTATGATCTACATGTACATTGATTTGTCAAATTTATTTGTAAGATACATTATTGAAAGCTTTGAAGATTAGGCCTCCACATATATAGATGAAGGAAACTTAACCACAAGAAATAACTGCTTATTCTGAGAGACTTATTATATTCTTGCCCATTTATCTAAAAGATTCCCCCACCAAAGTGTATGAGAGAGGCATAAAGCAAGAATAATGTACAGTTTTTCAGTACAACGTAGGCATTGCCATTTTCTTGATAACGTGATGGATTACATGTGTGTGATGTGGTTTATCAAGTAAATTTATTCAAATTTATGGATGTTATAATTTGGGTCTCTGGTTAAAAAGTAACTGGAAAAATGTATCAGAACTTGCTGTAATTATCTAAGCTTTGTCTCCATCAGAAGTCATACAAGCAATCCACCTTCTGCTTTATTACTGCCTTTGCTTCCTAAAGAGTAGTTTGGAATACTTTTGGCCTTTTTGCCCTGATACCATTGTCAAATGTTTAATAGAAGCCTACACATGTTTAAGAATGAACCAAAAGTTTTTCCCCCCTCCGTGTATCTCACTAAAGACCCCCGTGGGGAGGCCCTTATTCACAAAAGCTGAGGTTCAATGACTCCACTCCATGTACAATGTTGCCATGGGAACAATGGATTTGTCAGGTCAAAGGTCACATAAGCTGATGGGGATGAGAGAGGAATTTAATGCCCAAGGGGAGGGACAAAATTATTCTGAGAAAGAAAGAGGAAATGTTTCCAAAAACGGGTGCCTCGATCGATTCACAGGCGAGAACTTTGTAATTCAATTTTGGTCTTTTTTTTAGTATTTTAGAACAGATTGAATTTAGGTATAATATGAAAGGTATCCAGGCTTCAAAGTGCTCTACTGTGGGTGAAATCTATTGTATCACATAAAGTTATGCCAGAATGTTGGGAAAACATGGGTACATTTCAACTGAAATGAGTAATTGTAATAAAAAGAGTAGGATTTTACATTTCTGAGAGCAATTATGTGGGCATTTGGGACGTTAAAAACACTGAAAAAAGAGTTTGGTTATCTGAATATAATTGATTTTCTTCAAAACATTATGACCCATTACTTGTGTACTTCAGTTGTGGCATGTTGAAGATATTTTTTTTGGGGGGAGGGGAGGTGCACATACCACTCGTAGGCTAGTTCGTACTCCCCAGTTTTGCCCCAGGTTTAAAAAGATGATTAGTCAAGATAAAATTGATTGCTTTATTGAATGACTGCCAAGTGGTATAGAAAGCGGTTTTTACTCCCTGGTTCTGCCCCTGATTTCAAAAGATGTTTATAGTCAAGAAAAATATTGCTCTACCACATTGAATTCGTGCCAAGTGGTATAGAAAGTGTTTTTTAAGTGGTATAATGGTTCTTGGAAAATGGTGACGCTTGGAATTCCCTAAACCATTAATTATGCATTATGAATGGGATAATAGGTAATAAAGTAATTTAATCAAATAAAAGCTCATGACCACATTGTGTTGACTTCAGGGAGAGGAGGAGGAGGGGGGGGGGGGGGGGCACAACCAGCCCATGCCCCTTCACTGGCATACATTGCAATATGAAGAAAAAATCTGCCCGCTCCACAATTTTGTTGACATGGCTTGTCAAAAGTTTTTTCAGAAAGGTGCCCCCCCCCCCCCCCCCCCCTTTACAGAAACTAGATCGGTCCACGGACTGGTGTTATGTTATCGTGGATGCTCTATGGTATATGGTAAGGTCAATTTAATAAGACCTGGGGAAAATGTGACTCCTTTTTTGTTGATGGACTTGGCTGAAAATATCATATTTCTTGATCATTATCATATGGGAGTTGCAAGCAATTTGCAGACCACAATGTACACTCCCTCAAAGCAGTTCCTGTTGTCTCATATACCGGTACCCTTAATGATCAGTTTTCTTTTGTAAAGTTGTTTCATCCCGAGGGCCATAATCTCATCTATTAAATTTGATATAATCTCAAACATTGTTCAATAAACTCTTTTCAGTGGTGGAATCATGATTCTCTGTCAAGGTTTGGGGTAGGGGTACAACAACAACAAAAAAGAAAGAAAGAAAAAACAAAGATTGTCACATATTCAAGGGACTTATGCTGTCAGGGGTACAGTTCGGGGTACATGGTACAGGTTACATTAATTTGGTACTTCATGAGGTTTAAAGGTGTGTAAAATTTGGTTGTGTAAGAGGCCATGCGTCCCCCCCCCCCTTCCCGCCCTTATAGTGTTTGCTTTGCCGAGGAGATTTAGCTTGTCTTTTAAAATTTATTACATCTTTCCCCTTCAACTTGTTATCAGCCCATTAGAGCAGTAACACTTCATTATCATTCACTTTGTAAGTTTGTATGTATTCATGTTGCCCGGGCAATAAAGCTACCCAAGACTTGCGTTTGATTTGGATCTTGTAAATTTAAGAAAAAGAAATTGTGAAACTGCTGAACTGTAACGTATTTGTATTGCCATTGTAGATGTACTGTACGCAGAAGGGTACCGAAAGCATTCGTTGCTATGTATCTACATGTTCTTAAAATGGTAAATTATGTTAAATATATTCTGCTCGTCTGCAAATAATCGCAAGGGGGCACGGATAGGAAGGAGTGCCCAGCTTTGGCAAGCTGCCAAGTTAGTGGCGCACTTGAGAACATGATGTTTTGAATGTTACACAATCCAAGAAAAGAGATATGTTTGTTCGCACAACCAACAGTACAGCCGAGAATCACCCCTCTGTATTTAACCCACTGATTGCCGGTATGAAACGTTTGTCATTTATCAAAGGCGTGTTTACAATGAAAGCGAAACCTCAGTTTGGGCATTATAGTGAGATGTTGAGGTGAAGTGATGTACAGGGAATGGTTGTTATGTATCAAGAGGTTCAATGCTATGGATATACATGTATGTTAACCCTTTCCCAGCCAAATATCACTGAATTTGCAAAGGTTTACTCCAATACACTGTACATAGGCCTACAAATGACACTCAAAATCTGTCTTCGTGGCCACCTCTCTATAAAGACCACCTGTTTTTAGTGGCCATATATTATTTGTTTTCATTGAGTGGCCTTTATAGACAGGTTGGACTGCACAATTCTGTTCTCTTAATCTTTTTAAAACATCACACAAATATCATTCATTATCTAACCAACTGTTTACACTTTACACTGTACCCTCGAAGCCATGGCCATTTGCATAGTATCATTAAAAACTGACAAGTTGAATTCTTCAGATATGATTTAAGTAGATAAGAGACAGTAGGGGAATGTGTACCGGGTACACATACTTGTGTGTACATACATGTAGTTAGCAGGTACTCAACAGGTTTGTAATAAGCCCTGTTTATAGCCACAAGGGTTTTTTTTCCGGGGGAGGGGGATTAGGGAGTTTAAAATATGGTGTGAGATTGATGAATTACTTTGGATACTTCTGGAAACTTCTGGAAACATCTGAAAACTTCTGAACACAGGCTTTGCCTCTATATTCAGTTCCAAATTCTGTTTGTTGTTTTAAGTTGGCCAAATCATGCCTGGGTTGGTCAGTGTCAAATTTGTATTTAATGTAGATTCCCCAAGTTTTCAGTACATGTCCAGATCGTTTTCAAAACTGTAGACGTCGTGTGAATTAACTTGATCTTTATTTAAAGCTCGTCTGTACTAGTTTGGCCAGGGGGATTAGACCTTCCTGCAAGGTCACTGGCAGGTGGTTATCTCAATTCAATTTTTTTCAATTTCAATTTATTTCATTCGTCATATAAAGACATACATAATTATAACATTGATATTTACATTGATAAGTAAAGAACATACAAATAACATTACAAAAGATGAACATAAAGTACAAATATATATACGAATGAGGACCAGCAAGAAAGAACAATTAAGTCTTATGTGGTGCTGGTCCCTTGCGACATAATAAATCAGCTCTCAATTAACATAAGAAAAAGATGATCATGGAGGACCAACAGGCACTGATTAGGCATTGTTTGCTATATAGAGGGCGCAAGTAGCTATTATTTATTTATTTATTGAAACATATTTATTCAGGATAACAAGAATCAGATATACAATACATTGTAGATACAAAATCTATTTTACATCATGGTCCTGAAAAAGCTATAAGTAGTGCAGTGGGGCTTTAAACTATATTTTTTGTTCTCTGGTTCCAGCTCGTCGATGGCCACACCCTCTTTGACTACCGCATCAACCTCAATGACACCATCCAGCTGATGATGAGGGCCGCGCCCGTCGACGAGGAGGACGAAACAGCAGAGGTCGAGGCAGAGGTCGAGGGAAAAGATGGGGACAAGGAAAGCGAGGGCAAAGCCGAGAGTGGATTTGGATCGGAGACCAGCGATTCAGAGAATGTGGATGCCGCAACGAAGGTGGAAGCATCAACTAGCCAGCTGAGGGGGCTATTCAAGGTACACATTTTATTTCATCATGATGTGTTGATTACCAGAGATTTGTTACGGTAATTTACCAATTATCCTGGCCACTGGAATTAACTTGTAATTTTAAAGCTAACATGCTTATTCTTTACTAAACGGAGTATTTTAGCCAGATAACATGGAAGACTCTCGGTCAAGCCAGCAACTGCTACATTAAACTTCATTTATAATCACAAGATATGTGCTTGAAAATCGAACAAAACTTCTTCTTATTCTGTCATGAATTAACTATAAAAATAGAGAAACCTGTAGATTATTGTTTTACCTGACTGCTAATAAAGCATTGATATGTTTGTAAGTATTTAGGCAACCAGGGGACCGATGGCTTTAAAGGTAATACAAAGTTTTGGGAAATTTTGAAAATGGGTGGATAGTGATTCTTTATAATTTTGATGTATTTGGATACCCCTGTGGATGTAATATAAGCAGTAGAAAATTTAGCCCCTAAAACACTTCTGCTTTCGAGAAAAAGTGAATATAAAAATTTACCGGTGCTCCCGGTAAATTTTGATATACATTTCAATTAGCGTCTACGGCCGTACGATGGTAGCTGCGACCATGAAAATCTCAGAATATGTAGTTGTGATATATAATTTCCAAACGGGACTAGCTAATCAGTCGATTTTAGTCAAGAAACATTGTTTTATAGCTTAATTAATGTCTTGACCTCGAGAGGGAGCTATACAACATAAAGAGTTTATTATTTATAATTTAATAACTTTAGACTCGATTTCAACCGCGACAATGATAACTGAATATTGTAGGGTCGCATATGCTTCCAATATGTTCATTTGAACTAAATTCATGACCCCATACCAAAACTTTGTATTACCTTTAAGTCTTCTCTGAGGGACTTGGTAATGCCTCATCAAAGGGACCTCTATGTTATGAGACCACTGCACTACCGCTGAGCCATCCCGCCTTCTAAAAAAAGGTTATATAATTTTGTTTTCTTTCTCTCCCTTGTCAGGTTGGTGATGTCGTAGATGGCATAGACATGAGCATGGGAGCCTGGTTTGAGGCGGACATTGTGAAAATAACTGAAAAGGAGGAGGAGGAAAATGTAGAAACAAACAATAACAATGAAAGCGAGACCAAGGCTAAGGATGAGAAAGCTCTAGACCAGGCCCAGGAAAAACCTGAAAAAATGGACCAGAATGAAAACGAACCAGCAACACCCAAAGACTCAGAAAATGAGAAAAACGTGCTAAATGGTGATGCTGACACCCCCATGGACACAGAGTGCAATGATCCAGCATCACAAAGGACATGTGGCTCAGATGAGTCCATTTTAAAAGAAGGGGGTAGTGGGGTCATCCAGAACGCAGGGAAGCATGACTCACACTGGACGAGGCATGATGGACTAATATACCACGTGAAGTATGAAGGGTATGACATTTTTAATTCTGTTAGTACGGAGTCTCGTTGAAGCTGAAATCTGAAAGCAAGCAATAATTGGTTTTTAGAAAGAAGATATGCACTTAGATTATATGTACTTGATTATGAAATGTGATGTTTATGTATTGTATGTATGGTGCTTATTACTTGCTATGGGTAATTTCTGTCTTGAATTTGCGTCAAGAAAACAAAGAAGTATCGCTTCTTCACTGTGTCATGGTACACTTGCCTCCCTGCATTCAGTAATATACAAATTAGAATGAAAAAAAAACTAGTGGTTAAAAAAGAGCATGAACTTAAAGAATCATTAAATCCGTCAGCCTTTGGAAAGCTCTCATAAAAATTGTTTAAAGTGAAATTTCGTACACGAGAGCTTGGTAACCTTTAATAATATAGTTATATCAACGAGACTATATGGCCATTTATCGGTCAGTAGAGAGTCGGTATAGAGTTGGCATTGTGACTAAGGTAGTAGATTTTAGTAAATATAACTTTCATTTTTGTTCATCATTAATGATGTTTACATATCTAATTCTCTCAGGAGCCAACTGTTGTCGATGAAATTTCCTTGGGATATAATGAAGCTACTCAATAGATATTTAATGATAATGCTCAGAATTATTTTCACTGAATTTGTGTAATAATGTGTTTTGGATATACAGGTATGATGAGGAAGGCATTGCTAAGATCAGTAGCCGCAGCATACGGCCGCGAGCCCGCAACATGATCGACTATGAGGATGTCACCGTGGGCGACATCGTCATGGTGAATTATAACTGTGATGAACCTAAGCAGAGAGGTTACTGGTACGACATGGTCGTCAAAAACAAGGTGATTTGAACTATTTAATCATTTGAATGGAACATTATTTGGTGTGGGATGATGCCATAGTCGAAGATTTCTTTCTGTTTATCATTATAACTTGTAGTCTGCCTAAGCTATTTGATCGTTTTTCAACCCCAATAAAACCTCCTCAGGATCTGAGAACTGTGTTTTTGCTATTTCAGGCTTCTTATAATAGGTGTGTATACATGATTTCAAGCTCATTAGATAAAACCAATTTCTCTCCCAATTGAATTCTTAACTACATTACCACAGATACAAATTCTTTTTCATTTCCTCAAAGAATCTATCTGCCAAAGGTTCTCATTTTGGAGAAGGACGTTCAATGTCTTAACCAATATTTAAAAGCCCCTATGATTTTGTTTTAATTTATTAAAAAGGATTGCAGTAAAGGTTGTAAGTTTTAAGGACACACATTTTTCTGAATGTCTTAACTATACTGTATAAGAAAACATCCTCAGGATTTCATTTTTCATAAACGATGAAAGTCTAATGCACTTAAGCTCTCCATTACGTAATATGGTTTGAAAAATGAAATTTAGAAGGACTAGCATCAGATATGTATAGGATCCAAATGTTTTTGTTGATATAGGCAGAGGCAAATGTTTGTCATTAATTGTCATCCAACAATTAAATTGTCAATTGTATTTGTGGTGTATTTAAAAGAGGATGTGTTAAATTCTTGATTCTAATGGCACAGGGCAATTTATGTTCTTAGAGGAACATTTTTAATGATGTGGGAAAGATTACCAGGCAAAATGAAAGAACCAGGAAGCGCTCAGTGGTAGACCATGTTGTTTCAGTCTTTTCTTAAATTGTCAATTGTATTTGTTTGTAATGTAAGGAGGATGTCTTAACTTCTTGATCTTAGGGGAACATTTTAATAATGATGTGGGATAAAGATCCTAAATTGGACTTCACAAGTATGGGAAGCCATTAGAAATCTTTGAAAATATTTTGTAAAAGTTATTTTAAAAGGCATAAAATGTTAATTCAATCATTCATATTTTCTATTATCAATTAAGGAAATTTCATGTTCTTGATGTGGAATCTATGAAAAGTCTAAAATACTTGAATTTCTGCTTTTGAATATATTTCATTTTAAGGCTACAAATGGCTCTCAATAATTTTAAAGTCCAACTTGGAGTTAACGTAAGTTCTACTTAGGATCTTTGTGAAACACCCCCCAGGACGTGAAGTGGTAGTCCATGATCTTACAGTCTTTTCTCGTCGAGAGAGAGAGAGAGAGAGACCAGGACATACAAAGAGATGTCTTTAATCTTGTTTGTACGTTTGTTTTGTTGTACAGAAAGAGACAAGGTCATACAAGGAGTTGGCAGGGGACATCCTCCTTGGCCCGAGCGGTGACGTCCTGAAGGACTGCAAGGTCCGTCTGACGGAAGAGATCTTCAAGGCGGAGAAGGTTGGAGAGTCGACATGTGACGCCGCCACGTTAGAAGCAGAGGGAACTCCCGTCAAAAGTAAAGATCCTCTTCATAATCTTTTAAGATTCCCTTTTTCCCTTGCTAAATTGCCGATGTAGATTAGCAAAAGGAACTCCCGTCAAAAGTAAAGATCCTCTCTTCTAAATCTCTTAAGATTCCCCTTTTCCCTGGTCAAATTGCTGACGTAGATTAGTAGAGGGAACTCCCTTCAAAAGTAAAGATCCTCTCTTCCAAATCTTTTAAGATTCCCCTTTTCCCTGGCCAAATTGCTGATGTAGATTAGCAGAGGTAACTCCCATCAAAAGTAAAGATCCTCTCTTCAAAATCTTTTAAGATCCCCCTTTTCCCTGGTCAGATTGCCTATTTAGATTAGCACAGGGAACTCCCGTCAAAAGTGAAGATCCTCTCTTCCAAATCTTTTAAGATTCCCCTTTTCCCTGGTCAAATTGGCGATGTAGATTAGCACGTTTGTGTCACAGTATACAAAATGTCAATAGCTAATGATTTTGTAGTGCCCCACCCTCTCATTGTCAGTTATATGATATAGATGTAAACCTCCAATGAGGAAATGAACAAAGTGCTGTACTTCACGTGAAAAATTACTTTTTAATGTGGTAAATCTTGGTTTCAAACTGAATTAGTGTTCTTATACTATAAAATCTATTCTTAATTACATGTACCTAGCCATGTGATATAAAGACGAAGTAGGAAATATATATAGCACGTTTTAAGGTCAGGCTTCTAGCTCTTCTCTGTATAGTTCAAGGCATCATTTTCAAGGCATCGTCAATTAGAGACCAAACTATGTATCTCTGACAAAATAAAATATTGACCAGCTTAGTCTTGGCAGAGCAAATCACATTCTAATCATCACCATAGAATCTGTAACTTTTGTTGAAAGGCATTGTTTAACAATGTTAATTCTGTGATGCACAGCCCTATCTGTTATCAGTGTCTGTGAACTGGTGTAATATTGAAGCCCTAAAAAATTGCGCTTCAAAATGATCATGAAGTGCCTCAAAATAGTAAAAATCTTTGAGTGACCGGTTTCATCATACTCTTTTCCCTCAATAGACTGTAGTGTTATAAAAGCTGTTGAGAAAACGTTTTTTGAAATTTCGAGCTCTAGTCATAAATACCTTGATAATCAGACAGGCGATCGGCTTGTAAAAGTCATGGGGTTCCTGACTGACCTAAAGGTTTATAACTATCATTGCAGCATGAGCTAAATACACAATTTTGTTTCAGAATCTGAGACAAAGATACCCAATCCCTTTAAGTTCCTTTTCCCTAGAACGCATCGAATGCAACAATCAAATTTAATATCTCCTTATTAATTATGTCATAATTCAATTCACGTTTTATGTTGTTCGTTTCAGGAACCACAACGCCAAACTGTGCACACTGCAAAGACAACCCTCGAAGGAAGTGCAAGCACTGCGCATGTCACATGTGTGGCAACAAGGAGGATGATGACAAGACGTTGCTGTGTGACGAGTGTGACATGCCGTTCCATATCTACTGCCTGGATCCGCCCATGGAGTCCATACCTGATGTCGATGAATGGTAAGCTACAAGGTCACCTTGTGTGATGGGGCAAACTTGTATATTTGGCATTTTGTTTGTTTGTGTGGAAGTAAGCATCAGAGGACCGACAGCTTTAAGTCCTCTCTGAATGACTTGGTAATGCGGATGAATGCCTTACCAACGGACACCAGCGCATTTGCTTTTCAATAATATTTGTGGAAAGTGAAAAATCACAAAACTATTGGCAGAATGATCAAGAGCCCCGTCTCTGCATGAAGCTCTCTTTCTGGCGGATATTACACCGGTACAGTGTCTCACAGAAACGTACATGTTCATCGATATCCAAAGAAAATATTTGTATCAAATAAATTCACATTTCATGGGATGTTGGTGAACTTGTACTTACAGTTGTGAAAGGATATCCTGCTTTCTTGCTTTTTCTCAAAATACATGTATTTCTTACGATTGTTGGAGAGGAGGAAACCTGTTACTCACACTATTATGTAAATTGTTGCAAGCCGTCATATATTCTGATTCATTCTTGCGCGATCAAGTTCAATTTTCAATATGTCAATGTTAATTTTTTTATCTTCCGACATTTTAAAACATGACGGTCATACATAAATTGGTGAACTGATAGATGCATTAAAACTGTTCAAAAAGGGAAAGACCTAACAGGATCATCCAGCAAGAAATTTTTGACAAGCATCCAATTCTTTGCATAGGTCCTGTTATTGGGGAATATTATAATGTTGTCATGCTTAATGGTCATGCTTGACAGAAAAATAGTTTTAGGGAAAGAAGTAACCACGTCCTGGACTTGAGGCTATTAATTTGCCATCCTTGATGATAGCCATGGATGAAATAGAAGACAAAAACAAAGTAAAGTTCCTTTTCCAGGGAGGTTCTTAAACATGGACTTTCTTTTAGCTTTTCCCTTCACAAGTTTTATGTAAAATTGAGATCCAGCTGTATACATCATACTTTTGATAAACTAAGCCAAGTTTCAGCTCTTACAGAAGATTAAAAAGACTACTTTTAGATCCTATCGCAACATTTTGTGATAATTTATTTGCTTGCTTGAAGAAAAAAAACTGATTTTCAAACATGATATTTACACTGCAAGAAAATCACTGAAATATTTCAGGGTAACTTGAGACTTTTGTATTTGCTTGAATGTTTGATTGAGATCTTTAGAACGGACAAAATTGCTTTCATATCTTTTTCTAGGTATTGCTTTGTATGTAAGAATGATGTGATGGCTGAGGAGAAACAAAACAAGCAAAAAGAATTTTAGTCTGTAGGGCAGAAATAAAAACATTGATGTAATATACACAACCTTTGTAATTATTGTTTTATTTAACAAAAAAAAATATTTGTAATTGTTTTTACCAGGTACTGCCCTCTGTGCAAAAATGATGCATCAGAGGTTGTCATGGCAGGACAGAAGCTCAAGACTAGCAAGAAGAAATCCAAGATGGCTTCAGCAACATCCACCTCTCAGAGAGATTGGGGAAAGGTAAGGTCAAAGTTCAAAGGTCAAACAAAACTTGAGTTTGGCATCCATATCCTGCTGCACTATTTGTGTAATTATTCTGCTATGAATGTTTTATCAATAACCTCCCTTTGCAGAAATAATAAGCATTTTTGTTTTTTTCCTTGATAGTTTTTAGGGTATGGCTTGCCAGGTCAAAGTTCACAGGTCAAAACTTTAGTTTGGCATTCCTTTAAATTTATCTTGACAAATATCCTGCTGCACTATTCGTGTAACTACTCTGCGATGAATATCAGTACTGTTTTATCAATATTATCAATAATAATAATTAAAATATTTGTGCTTACATAGCGCTTAATACATCAGCAATTTCCGAGTTTCTAAGCCCTTTACATTATTACTCCGGTCATCGGACTCTGGCTTGCCTGCACACAATGTATGCACTTTCTCCACTCCCTGGGGAGCATTCCAGCAAGAGCTACTAGGCTCACATTGCTAAGCATACTACATTGGCTTTCGCATCCTACCGGGTACCCATTTAACACCTGGGTGGAGAGTGGCAAATGTAGATCAATGTCTTGCCAAAGGACATTAGTGCCGCGGCGGGACTCTAATCGCGGACCTTGTGATCGACAGTCCGGTGACGTATCCACTCGACCACATCACCTCCCTTTGCAGAAGTAATAAGCATTTCTGTTTCTTTCGTTCATTGTTTTTTTAGGGTATGGCTTGCCAGGGTAGGTCCAAGGTTTGCACGATAGTCCCACCCAATCATTTTGGTGCTATCCCAGGTATCCACGTAGGACAGCTTTGGAGGTTCAGGGTTCAGGTAAGTTTGTGTGTATATAGCCTGCTTCTGAGAGCCTGGGGAGTGTTTCACAAAGACTAAGATTGACTTTAAGTTGGACTTAACTATGGTAGGATGTTCATGCCACTGTTTTTTCTTACCATTTACTGGTATTGGCCCCTCAAGGGACATACAAGTCATGGTCTCAAATCTACAGAATCTACAGAATTTACATTTATTGATCAATTCATCATTGAAGGAAAAAATATTATGTAAAGATCATAATGTATATATTTACATAAGTTTTTTAAACATACATATTCAAAAATACATACATGCATTATGCATTATAAATATTTATTCATGTTTATGTATGTAGACTCGAGATATATTGCTATTTTGTTAAGAAAATATAGCAGAAAGGGAAAATGGAGAATATTTTTATTGTCTACCCATGACTAATCTGTACATTAATGGGACAAAATGGCCTCAATAAAATATTTCTTGCTTTATATTATCTTTTTTCTCACTAAGACCAAGAAAATGTAGTTATTTGTGTCGATATTGTCAATTTTTCAGGTTAGTGAGGCTGGAGTTCATCGACCCCATGTTGCAGGTATACACGGCCGAGAAATTGAAGGGGCATACTCTATCGTTCTAGCGGGTGGATATGAAGATGATCTGGTGAGTTTTGCTCATACCTGGTACTCATAATGATAATAATAATATTTGGTTCTTGTATAGACCATTTATAATGTCTCTATGCGCTTCCAAAGCGGAAATTATTACCCCGCCTTTAGCACGGCGCTCTAGCATTTCAAGGAATTAACATAAGTGCTGTGGCGGGACTTGAACCGCAGACCTTGTGATCCACAGTCCGGTGACATTTCCACTTGACCATGACACCTCTACATAGAGGCTCGTTCAGATATGACGCGGTAAATCGCTGTAAAAAACGTGTCTGTTTTTTATGTGCAAACAAAGGTCCTGCCCATATTCACTTCGCTCTGTGTGTTATGAGATACATAAATGGGAAGTGTATTACGCCTTACGTCGTCATAAAAAAACGCTTGTATCTGATCGATGCTTTGGGGTGAATTAAGTTGGACCTAGTTTAATTAAGTTGGACCTAGTTTAATTAAGTTCGATGATGTCTTGAGCACAAGGTGTCGATCGTCATTCTGTATTATTACGCTGTAACAAATGAAATAAACAATATGAAATTTATTTATCCATGAAAACACGGTATTGATGGTATAGACTAGTCACAAAAGGCCCGTCCCCATCAGCCCGAGTTGGCTAGATAGCCCGCTATTTCTGATCCAGGAAATTAGCCAGATCATCAAACAGCGGGCTATTTGCTCTGGAAATCTACCCAAGATACCTTGGGCTAGTTTGCAAAAAAGCCTGCTATTTGTTGTCCGTCTTCACCAGCCCTAAGACTCGCACTGTGCACAAACACTGAGCAAATTTCTCAAGCTAATTTCTCGAGCTCAAGTTTTGAGCTGTTGAAGACGCAATTTGTAACTTTAGGCTAATTTCCCTGATCACAAAATCTGATGAAAACAGACCTATATTCTCTGCTGAGAGCCACTAGGGATTAAATAATAGGTTTTATTATAGAGTTACAACCTGTATGGCTCGTAACAGATGATATGTCATACAGTGCCTGCATTGGAGCCTGAAGATAATATAGATAACTTGAGTAAAAGATTTTGTGATTGCTGACAAAAACAAAGTCTTTACACCTTTTAACAGTATTCTCTCCCTAGAATTTCTTTTAACTTTCTTATTTCAAACCCTGTATTTTCCTCTTTTCTTCAACCATAACCAGGATAACGGAGATGAGTTCTACTACACAGGGAGCGGAGGAAGAGACTTGTCAGGCAACAAGCGTACAGCCGAGCAGTCACATGACCAAAAACTCGCCAAGATGAATATGTAAGTCACATGACCAAAAACTTGCTAAGATGAATATGTAAGTCACATGACCAAAAACTTGCCGAGATGAATATGTAAGTCACATGATCAAAAACTTGCCAAGATGAATATGTAAGTCACGTGACCCTTCTCTTTGTTAGAGTGCATGAAGGGGGTTAGGAAAGAGGATATGATGTTTATATCTAGAAAGGACGTGGAGATTATATTCAGAGGATATCTGTTGATTTGCTCAACATTTTGTAAATTTTGGGATGCTTTGGGATGGTGAAGTGTTTTAATTAGATGTTACCAGGTCCACAGTGTGTTTCAGGAACATGCAACTAAGTCTGTTTTGCAAGTTGATAATAATAACAACAATAACAATCACAACAACAACAACAATAATAATAATAATGATCATAATAATAAGAAAAACGGTGCTTATAAAGCGCTTACCACTGAAGTCTCTAAAGCACTAAATTATCAAGCTATTGTTCTCTTCCCTATCGTCATTTATTTTTTCCTGTATTTATAAACTATACTTTGAAGATGGCATTAATCTTCATTTGCCACACTCCACCCAGGTGAGGTAAGTGGGTACCTGGCAGGAATTAATTTCTTGAAATGCTGGAGCGCTGTAATAGCAGCAAGGCTAGAGCTGGGGTAATAATAAATGCGCCTCGGAATAGAATTTCAAGATAGACGGCGCTATAGAAATACCTATTATTATTATTACTCCTTTTCAATGTCTATCTCTCAAATTTGTCATTTGCAGGGCCCTTGCACGTAATTGCAACGCCCCCACTGACAAGGTCAAAGGAAACGAAGCCAAGGATTGGAAGGCCGGCAAGCCTGTAAGGGTCGTTCGGAATGCCAAAGGTCGCAAGCACTCTAAGTATGCGCCAGAAGATGGAAACAGATACGATGGTATTTACAAGGTAAGTGTAGTGTACAGAAAAGTAAAAATCTTTGAGTGACCGGTTTCACCATATTCTTTTTCCCAAATAGACTGTAGTGTTATAAAAGTCGTTGGAAAACAGTGTTTGAAATTTCGAACTCCAGTCATATATACCTTGATAATGAGACAGTTGATCGGCTTGTAAACGTCATGGGATTCCTGACTGACCTAAAGGTTTACAATTAAGATTGCAGCATGAGCTAAATCCAGGATTTTATTTCAGAATCTGAGACAACGATACCCAATCCCTTTAATATCTAAATAATAAGAAAGATGTCTCGCAATACAACACAAGTGTTACTGATGGGAAATATGTCTTCTGTTTGTTCAGATTGTGAAGTACTGGCCTGAGAAGGGTAAGAGTGGATTCCTGGTATGGAGGTACCTGATCCGACGAGACGACCCCTCCCCAGCCCCCTGGAGCAAAGCTGGTAAGAGGAAGATCAAGGAACTGGGACTCGAGATCGAGGTGAGCATACCGTAATTAATGGTGTATAAACCGCCCTCGTGTATTAACCGCACCCCTCTTTTTCGCCCTTCAAAAAAAAATTAAAAAAAAATTGCAGACTTTGTCGGCAGCAAGCCAGGTCCGTGTTAAAAAAAAAACATGCGGGAAGGCCTTTCATTTAACTGCGAGGTGCAGCTGAATGTGTAAGATCATTAATGTAAATTAAACTAGATGGAACTTTGACTGCGCGCAGTCAAAAATGATGCCTCCGCCATAGAGCAATTTTACAAACCAAAACAGAAACAATTTTTAAATTCAAGTTTGATTGTAATCCATCTGTGGGTTTTAATGATAATGCATGCACAAGCTATTTTCGGCATACATAATGAGCCATGTGACCTTTGACCTTCGACCTGGTGACCCCAAAATCTAATCAGTTCATTGGCTCTGCAAGATACATACATGACTTGAGTTTGATAGTAATCTGTCTATTTGATCTCATGATAATGCGATCACAAGCTATTTTTGGATACATAAAGACCCCTGTGACCTTTGACCTGGTGACCCCAAAATCGAATCATTTCATTGGCTCTGCGAGATACATACATGACCTGAGTTTGGCAGGAATCCATCAATCGGTTCTTGAGATAATGCGATCAAAGCTATTTTGCATACATAATGAGCCCTGTGACCTTTGACCTTCGACCTTGTGACCCCAAAATCTAATCAGTTCATTGGCTCTGCAAGATACACCCATGACTTAAGTTTGGCAGGAATCCATCAATCAGTTCTTGAGATAACGCGATCACGAGCCATTTTCGCATACATAATGAGCCCTGTGACCTTTGACCTTGGATCTCGTGACTCCAAAATCTAATCAGTTTATTGGCTCTGTGAGATACATACATGACTCAAGTTTGGCAGGAATCCATAAATCGGTTCTTGAGATAACGCGATCACGAGCCATTTTCGCATACATAATGAGCCCTGTGACCTTTGACCTTGGATCTCGTGACCCCAAAATCTAATCAGTTCATTGGCTCTGTGAGATACATACATGACCCAAGTTTGGCGGGAATCAACCAATCGGTTCTTGAGATAAGGCGATCACGAGAACGGGACGTACGGACGGACGTACGGACGGACGTACGGACGTACGGACGGACGGACAACCCGAAAACATAATGCCTCCGGCTACTTTGTAGCGGAGGCATAATAAACTAGATGGAATTCGACTGCGCGCAGTCGAAAATGATGCCTCCGTCATAGAGCAATTTTACAAACCAAAGCAGAAGATTTTTTTTTAATTCAAGTTTAATTGTAATCCATTAACAGGCTCTCAGAATATCGCGATTACAAGCAATTTCTCATATACATATATGACCCTTTGATCTTTGACCTCATGACCCTAACATCTACTCAGTTCATTGGCTCTGCAAGATGTCCTGAGTTAAATAGTAATCCATCTGTCAGTTCTAATGAGAATGCGTTCACAAGCTATTTTTGCATACATAATGAGCCCATGACCTTTGACCTTATGAACCAAGAATCTACTCAGTTCATTGGCTCTGCAGGATACATAAATGATCTAAGTTTGGCAGGAATCCATCAATCTGTTCTAATGATAATACGATCACAAGCTATTTTTGCATACATAATGAGCCTCATGACCTTTGACCTTGACCTCATGACCCCAAAATCTAATCAGTTCATCAGCTCTGCAAGTAACATACATGACCTAAGTTTGGCAGGAATCCATCAATCGGTTCTTGAGATAACGCGATCACGAGCTGTTTTTGCATACATAATGAGCCCTCTGACCTTTGACCTTTGACCTTGTGACCCCAAAATCTACTCAATTCATTGGCTCTGCAAGATACATACATGACCAAAGTTTGGCAGGAATCCATCAATCGGTTCTACAGATAACGCGATCACAAACTGTTTTTGCATACATAATGAGCCCTGTGACCTTTGACCTTTGACCTCGTGACCCCAAAATCTAATCAGTTCATTGGCTCTGCAAGATACATACATGACCAAAGTTTGGCAGGAATCCATCAATCGGTTCTTCAGATAACGCGATCACGAGAACGGGACGTACGTACGTACAGACGTACGTACGTACGTACGTACAGACGTACGGACGGACAACCCGAAAACATAATGCCTCCGGCTACTTCGTAACGGAGGCATAAAAACGGTAGAGGACCTAGGATAGAACCTTGTGGTACGCTGTGTAATAGAAGAAAAACTGGAGGAATTATTATTATAAACTACATATTGAGATCTATCAGAAAGATTACTTTCAAACCAAGATGACAGACAAATTTGAGTGATGTTCTAGTTTCCGAGTGATGAGTCAATACACCGATTACTGAGCTGTGAGACATTGCCAGGCATAGCGCCAGATGGAGGGGCATAAATCTAAACTTTAATTATTTTTTTATTTTTTTTTTCGGCGGCAAAAAAGTGTGGTTTATTCACGGTTAATTACGGTGGTACTATTTTACCCTTTGACCTTTCAATAAGTAGACTGGGATGGGATCGACTTGTTGAAGGAAAATGAATTTATCTCCACAGAGTCCAAACTATTCTAATTGCGGGTGGGGGTTGGAGGGATCCCTTCCCAAGATCTGAACTGCAAAAAGTCTGATCGCACTTTAGGAAAAGCAGTTGTATACAAGCGTATTCTTGATGTTTGTCCCAAAAACCCCAAAGGAATGGAACAACCTACCGTCTTCAGTAATTTCTGCCAAAACTACCTCTGCATTCAAAGCAGAGCTATTCACTTTCTTAAAACCCACAAGCCAAAAGTAACTGACCACTCAAAGCCACACCTCCAGTTAAAATTCCCTAGTGGAATGTTCCGGAGGAATCCAATCCAAGATCCAAGATGTTGGGATGTGAGGATGGAGTACTAAGTGTCACTCAAAGGTCGCACACGACTTGGGTTCGAAGGCACTGAAGGATATGTCACATGGTAGATGTGGATTTGAGAGGGGGGGGGGGGTTGAAAGAAATCCTTTGAAAGTTCAACTCCGAGTTTCATTGGATTCAAAGAAAACATGTCAGTGACTCAGAGAATGTCAGTCAATGTTTGACAGAATTCATCATTTAGTACATTAGAACCTTTGTACATGCTGCGCTCAAAGCCTATAATCAGGGCAGGGATGTCACCTGAAAAGCCCTGATGATAAGATTGCCTTCAGTTCATTCAGTGTAGCTCCATTTGCACTATATCCATTTTGCTGTCCTTTTATTTTATTTTGCAGTACCCTGATGGTTACCTTGAGGTGATGGCAGCCAAGGAAGCAGCAAAAGAGAAGGAGAAGAGAGGATTATCAGAAGATGACGAAGAGGAGGAGGAGGAGGGAAAGAAGTCAAAGAAGGGCAAAGGAAAGAAGAGGCAAAGAGAAGGTACGATGATGATGAACGTTAGTTTGGAATTGTAGATTTTTGCATTTATTTGGGATATAGGAGGGTTTAATCTTTGTGGTCCACCTGCACACCCAATCAGTTCGATTATATACAGCATCTGCAAGAATCTTTAGTATTGAAGGAGGCAGATTATCTTGAAGAAAAAGAAGAAGGATCTGCAGAGTTTCACATTTCAGGAAACCTGATACATGTAATCTTCATTTATAGTGGTAGGGGATTAAGCATTTCAAATGGAACGGTACGTGAATAGAAGTTTAAAAAAATGAAAATACATTTTTTTAAAGGGATGCTTAAGTGGTACTAAATAGAGGTTTTCAAGGATTTTATGAACCCATTCTTGCCATTTCCTCAAGTTCATCAGGGAAGGTAATTCCCCATTTTTTACGAGCCTTACAAGCCTTTACGCTTTCTTCCAGAAGAACCCCAAAAGCCAACGCCCAAGAAGCCCAAGTTTGAGCTGAGCAAAGAGACACGGAAGATGATTGATGAAGACGAACAGAACAAGTCCCAGTGGAAGTCCATCATTGAAGAGTGTAACAGTGGGAAGGTAAAGGGTTTTTGTTTCCATCCAGTAGTATTTGTCCCTCCACTTTTCGCAGATCTGCGAGTTCATCGCAGTCGAAGTGGTAGGCTGTGATGTAAATATACTATATAGTCCTTAGTTGGAGGGTATGGAGTGCAGGCGATGGGCATGAATTTTATATGGATAATGAAGTGTCATCTTCAAAATAGAATCATTGACAGTGTAGGGAAGGAATGGATCATACGGCAAGAGAATGGCACAAGTCAGATAGAAGGGGTCCTGGGTGTTGAGCAGTGGTGTATTTGGTGCAGAGTAGAGGAAATTACGCAGGAGTCTGCTGACTCTGTCGACAAGGCCTTCCAATAGGTTGACAGTAACCAAACAGGCAGCCACGACTTGAATGACAGTATCCTCCTCCTTTGCAAATGAAAATTTTGATGTGACCAAAATGTTTGCTCTTTCTACCTTTGACACAGCACAACTGTTCGATGTGATCAATTTGAAATAAGTTGGTTTTTGTTTAAGTCCATGGGATGGTCGTAATTCTAATGTTTACCTGCATCTCAATGTGTAATAGAGTTACTACTCCTTCGATACAGTCCAGTAAAGGGCATCTGATCGAAGTGCTTGTCAGTATATTTTTACCCTATTTATTGGATTCTATTACAATTCCACATTTTCAGTGCACACTTAGTACTCCACAGAGGAGCGTACTAGCGAGTCACCAACTCATGTGCAAATTAGAGAATTTCCTTGTCTTTTATTCTTCAGAAATTCATTAAAGAATTTCCTTGTTTTATTCTTCAGAAATTCATCACGGCTGTGGAGGATGAGTTCACATGTATCTGTTGTCAAGAAGTCGTCTATCAGCCCATCTCCACACCATGCTCACACAACCTCTGCAAGGTAAGACAAACATCCCTGTTCTTGTAAAGTGGAAGAGTCCTGTTGTCGACAGAAGTAACACATTTGGATGATTCCATTGCAGAAAAAGGAGTGCTAATGTTCTTCTGTTTTGCGTTCGAGTATGATGTAAAGTTATCATCACATGAAATAGAAGGAGATCCCACTTCAAAATGGTAAAGATCTTCGAGTTGGACTAATGTAAGCTCTCTTGTTTATATAACACCAAGTATAGACTCATGTCCCTTATTTTTTTTGGGTGGGGTCTGGTTTATCCACTGAAATCTTAATACTCCATATTTAGATCTGCTCTTTGGGCTGAGAAAGAGCTGAGTGGTAACAAAAGTACCAACACAGTAAAATAAAGAGAGATATAAGTACATGAATAACCTTAATCACAAATATTTGAAAGAGATAAGGCAGGCATCTTGCAATCAAGCAACGTTAATTAAAAATATCTATATTTCTGTTGTCTTTAATCCTCTCTTCATCAGTGTTGCATCCAGCGTTCCTTCAAGGCCGACATCTTTTCCTGCCCGCATTGCCGCTACGATCTGGGGAAAGGATACAGCCTAAGCTACAACAAGAACCTCCAGGCCATCCTCCACGATGTGTTCCCTGGTTATGATGCTGGTCGCTAGGCAACCGTCTCTTTCATCTTTAACATCTCATACTCTTTCCTTGATCAAAATAATCAGACGATGACACTTTCGATAAACTGAAATGATGTGACAGTGCATCAAACTTGGCTTTTGAGAATTTCCTTGTCTTCATCCATGTTTCACAGCGGTAAAGTTTCAAAAAAGTTTGGCTAGGGATGTGATGTTTGCTTGTAAACGATGCTTTCAACAGCAAAAAATGTTGTGATGCAAATTGTGATAGCCATGATGTCAATATATATACATACATGAAATCTACAGGTATAGTTAAAGATAACCGCTTTCATATTAATAAAGGGAAGAGTTTTAGAATGTGGTGGTGCTGTATATCTTGAATTCTATTTACCTCGGTGCATAACATCCTTCAGTCAAAATGGACATAAAGCTTTTTTAGTGAGGCGCGTTGCACAGTGGAACTAAAACAAATGCTTCATCAAGAGTTTTTAAACATTTGTGAATCACATCTTCATCAGAGTTATTATCATTATACTTAGTATTCGAACAAAATGGCATTTATATGCTAAAAAGTTTTGCCTGCATAAAAAGAATATATATATATATATATATATATGATTTGGATTCCCCATGGAGATTTTATTCAGTCTTAACTCATCACGCCTCATAGTCAGTGTGGGATAAATGCAAATTAGCTTCAAAGCATTTTTAGAACGAATGTGCGCGTCCTCCATTTTATGGCATGATTGTAACTTTATAAAAGTATTGCAGCTGCCTTAGCATCAATCAACTGCTGTATATGAAACTCATTTTCATCATTTCTGCTCATAAAACCATTCATAGAATTTGTGATGCTCGTCCTCGTCACCTCCTGAAAGCAGTCATGCTCCGACCGTCTCTGTCGCGTCATATTTTCTTCCAATTATGCCTTGTCTTCCACGTCTGGCTTGCGATAAACATTCAATTTTCCGTCGGTCACACTTTTTTGGCTCAGTGTTGTATTGGATGTTAACTCGTCTTTATATTGTCTGTTAAGATTTAGAGGTGTGTTATAACTCTGGAATAGGTGATAGGAGTTTGTGGCTCTTGTCAGGAAAGATGCCATTTTTGTTCATTTGTCTTGTCTTCCTTTGAATATCTGTGTTTTTTTTATAACTTTATTTTTTGTTCATTCACCTCTGTAAATGTCAAACTTTGTTCTTGTAAATAACATTGCTGCATCAGTCGCGTAGCTCAAATTTCCAACTGCCGCGTTTGTGTAAAGTGTAGGGTGTGATTGGAGAAGGATTAATTTCATCCACAAATTTGGTGGTTTTATAATGTATGCACTTGACCGAATACCACATTTTAACGATTTCAGAGTACTTTGATCTGAGATTAATTTGGTTTTCACATTCCCATCATTGCCTGTACCTTTACATTCTGAGCCATACTTTGGTCTGGATTTGGATTTGGGCATAGAAATATTGAAATGTACAACAATATTTTTATAGTATAAGTGTATTTTTAAGATAATTTCAGACAACTTGCAAGTGATACAAACATGCTTTAGATCTTAATAATACAAGATCTCACTTTTTCCACCCCAATATTTAGAGGGAAGGTCCCATTTCCTTAAGTGGGGTCATGCACTTTATTTATTTCTTGAATATTTCTCCTCAATTTTGCCAAAACGGGTGCATTGAAATCAAATGTACTTACATTACTGTTTAAATATATTATGTACCTTTTTTGAAATGTTAGTGTTTTTATCTGTAAATAGTAGTGCATAGGAACACGTAAGTTGTTAGGAAGCTGATGTTTCTTGTTCAAAATTTGAAAGGTAATTGATCTAATTGGTAGCTTGATGCTTGATGCTTCTGAAAAATATAAGTAAAATTTGAATCAAATACAATCACAATGTAACTCTGAATGTACATGTAGCACATATGAGTAAGGAATGTCTTTGCTTTTATCGTCTTTGAATGGACATTTGTAGGCAAAGAAGCAATGAATATTCCCTCAGACGAACAGTGTGCAGTTTTTAGCCTGCTAAAGTGCGCTTATTATCCTCATGAATCGACATTAAAGTACGAAATTGAACAATATAAATTTTCCCTCACGGTTAGATACCGGTAGTACTTCATTTTTTGCCAGCAGCTATTAAAACAAAGACGCTGTTGGAAAAAGATTTAAAAATTGTCATGTATCATATAAAACGTGTGCGCAGTGTGAATAAAAATCATTTGTACATCATTAAAAACATTTTACCTCCTTTAGATAAAAAAGCTAGAATTGAGGTTAAAATCATAGACCGTGAGTGCTGCTGCTATGTGCATACACTGAAACTGCCTAGATCGATAGCTAGGTTAAACTTGTACATTAATATCTATAGTATCATGCAGTTGTATACAATGGCGTCTAGAACTTCTGCTGTATTCTGTTCATTTTGGCCATACCTTGCTTGTATAACCATTAATCTATGTGTAATTACTATATTGAGAATCAAGAGGTTAAACTGAGAAGAATGTATACAGAATTTCATTTTACACCATAGTTTATGTGAACATATACAATGTACTTGTATCTGCAACCGTGCATTTTCAACCTTTGCTTTCTACCTCAAATTATGTAAAAATTCTCAATATGAAAAGGACAGATGAGATCTACGGTATATGAGATGCTTTTTTATCATCGTGGGCTTCTGTTAAAGAGTTACGTGTAAATGCAAGGCAGAAATTTAACGCAACTTTAACCTGTCTGGATATTTTTGCATTGCACTCAACCAAACTTTTATGGAAGAGGCCCTATATCTTTGGGGTTCTCTGCATGTGTGAAGCATTTAAAAAAAATTACAATTGTCTACAACCAAGGTGCAATTGTGCAGCACTCGTTCCAATTCTTTTCTTTTCACCTCCTATTATAATAAGGTCTTAAACGCACAAGACAACCTTCTCTTTTCAAATTTAAGGAATTTGCGGGAGGAAGGTCTGAAAGAAAATTGGCAAGGAGAGTGTTTCTGAATTTCATGTTTCTGTCGTTAAAAAGTGTAACATTGTGGTAGGGGCACGCGGGTGTACAGGTTGAAGGTGTTTTTATACAAGAAGGTGCTTATTTGGTGTTACTGCACAGTGTAGATATGTGGAGGGAGGGTGTACAATAAGTGTTTGGTGTTGAAATGTGTTTGACACAGGAAAGTGCCTTTGGGAAGAGTCTTATCAAGTTTCCCGCTTTAAAGTTGCAGTTGATTTTTAGATGTGAATGAATTTTGGAGATAAAAGAAATATTTTGTATACGATAGAGGTACGGAGAGTTGAAGTATATGACAGAAGAATTATTCCAATTTTATTGTGTTCCAATTCATGTTTTCCTTATTCCTCACCTCGATGTATGTTACGATTGATATGCAATTCGTAATTGTTCTATATTCATGTACGGTACTAAAGTAGCAGTTGTTAATAGATGTGCTATGCTTTGTGATTTTTAATGATGGAATAGTACTATAAGTGTTAGTGTAGACGAAAATCGACTTTCACATCCGCAGTGATTTTTTTTCTGATGGGCTTTAATCAAAATTGTAAGATTTGAATTTCCTTATGCTGACGGTCAAATATCCATTTTTGTGCGTTAATGCCCTTCGGCTCAAAACACATGGTATTCCAATCAACCATTAAAGCCTAGAAGGATGTTAACGCTGTAAAATTAAGTTGATGTACGTCAATTTACATTCGCCTTGTGAAGTCATCTCGCCCATCCTAATGTAATATGTATGCCTTTTACCTGTTAGAGCACAAAAAAACATTGTTTAATTGATTGGTACTTCATGTGTAAAAAAAAGTTTCAAAAATGAAAATTTATTGAATGTATTTAAAGTTTCAAAATTGATGTTTTTTAAAAAGGAGGATGAATGTAGTTCACGTAAAATGGTCAAATTCTTCAATTGTCTTTTTAAAAATAATTTTAAATCCATGTAGCATTGTAATAATGATTGTATCTGATTCAGTGTTTGAAACCCGACAATAAATTTCACTAAAGTCACATTTATGCTCTTTTCTTGTTTAATTCTTTGAATAATTATTTTATATTCATTATTTACATGACATATTTCTGCTATGTACTGATGCATCAAATTTTTTAGAAAGAAAAAGACAGAAAAAAGGAGCTTTTGTAGAATTGCTCCCATCTTGCCATTAATCAGTATAAACTGAAGAAATCAGTTATTTTACTTGCTCTCTACATCAGATAGTTAGTTTTCCTGGTAGTTACAGGAGGGGAATGCCTTTTTCTATTTCATTGCTAATATCTTCTGGAATGGAATACTCATCCAAACTTTCCAATTTTTGTCAACCATACACTTCCTCTACACATCTCCTCACTCTTTCAGCGACTGAGAGAACATCACATTCTCATCAATCAACACCAGTCAGCTCCTTCCGTTCTCAAATCCTTCCAGCTGTTTAGTGACTTCCTTGGTTATAGTATCATATACATATTAAATATTTAATTTAATTTTCATTTAATTTTAATTTTTAAATTTGTATTACCTGAAAGTACAATCTATTACATGTAAGCTACAGTTGTATATAGGAATTGTGTATCATTATTGTTGTTTGTAATGAATCATTTTCATGTATCGGGCATAATTGTTCATTTCTATTCCGCCCTATTTCTATTTACTTCTTTTCTAAGCTCATAGGGACTTTCTTTGTGTTCATTATTATCCTGTATAAAACAGGCTAGTTTCAATTCCTTTCAATCCGTTACCCCACGCCTATGGAACAAATCCCTGCATTTATGAGAAAAAGAAGTGTTAAAAAATCATTCAAAAACAAACCTCTACAATTCTTAATTTTTCCTTGGACTAAGGGTCATCCCCTTGTATCCTCTATAAATCCCATTATTATTAACATTATTAAAAACATTATTAAAAGGGACTCGTCAGTAAACAAATCGCACACAGACAAATTTACCTCAATTTTTTTTCTTAATGTTTGCATTTATTCCTTTCTGGAAAAAAAAGTTTGGGATTTTCTGTACAAGCGAGTTGAGATAAATTGATACAAAAGTCATCTATTTACTTTAGTTTACAAACTTACAATAAAAAACATACCATCATATACATGTATGCATATATATTTCTCAATTATATGTACACAAATAATCACCATGGCTATAGTGCTATCTACATTGTCAGTATATCGGCAGTATATTAGTAAACCCTCAGAATTCTTTCCCAGTCACACAATCACAGCTTAAAAAACATAAATGTTCCATCAAAATCACATTAAATGTACTATAATAGTTGTATTAAAAAAAACAATATTGCTTTTTTGCATACAAGCCCCTAAAAAAATCTATTACAAAAAAATATATGTCCACTTCATAATGTATCTCTATATCTTTCCTTTTCATGGCTAGAAATTGGTCACATTCCTACAGGTAAGGTACATGTATCTATCCTAATCAATTTAATTCCTATATTACTCCTTGAGCAACTGTCGTAATAGTGATGCACAATGCATAATTATATAGAACTATAACCTAAAAAAAGTATTGTATCAAACACAACTTCTTCGGCTAAGAAACAAGGCACTATATAATTTTGTCAATTCACAAAAGAAATGCTATGCATAAGGGAGCATGACTGGTAGAATAAAAAATAAACACACAATAAAATGCACCAATTATATAAAGAGGTATATGTATCTATCTGATTTTACTTCACATGTATATCCTATATCCTAGTGTCAAAAGTAAAATAGAAGACTATATTTCTGATCTAAAACAACAAAAAGAATGGCTCATATTCATAGAGATGGACTACTGGTAAGTTGGTACCCGTTTCACAAAGCCTTTTTTTTCAATGACAAATGACAAAAATCAGTGACAAATCTGCTGATAACCAATCAGAAGCAAGGATTTCACTAGCTTATAACAAAACCTGTCATTTGTCACTAATGACAAGTTTTGTGAAACATGTCCCAGGTTTAAACGTCTCTCTATTGGTACCACAATATTTTCATCTTACTATAGGGTAGCACAATGTACATGAGGTATTATATGAGGTGTTTGCTATATCTAGCAAAAATGGAATCTATTCATAGTTTGTTATTTATTTGGGAGCAACTTTAGAATACCCTACCACAAAAATTGACCAGATGTTTGTAGGTTAGCTGACGCTTCACCAATGAAGCTAAATCTAAAGACTTAAGCTTTTTAAGTAACGCTAAACCCTAGCCCTATACTATAACCCTATTGGTGGGGTATCCTAAAGTAAGGCTGTTTTTGTTTGCTCGAAAAGCCATACACCACTTGTTCTAGGTAATCATCTAATTAAATATGAAACGTAAGAATAATTAAACACTTGAATAACAGCTACGTTTGGAGGCAGAAGGGCACTAAGCCTGTATTCTGAATGTGATGCTGTGAACACAATTGGCTGATGGAGTTCGACCCACAGAAGTGTTAGGTTCAACCAACAGAAATGTCAGGTTCTCCATGTCACCAACAAATGCAAACCCATCATCAAATCCTACTCCCTCCTTGGATACATAGAACCGAGACGGAAAACAAAATACAGCAAAATACCTATGTGTTGAGTTGTACAAGGACCTCAGCTAGAACCATCACATTAACACAGAAGTCAAATTCTACTCCAGTATCGAAAAAAACCTAGATAAAAAAATAAAATACAGCAAAGTACCTATGTGTTGAGTTGTACAAGGACCACAGCTGGATCCATCACATCAAACACAGTCATAAAAAGGCAAATTCCACTTCTGCCTCCTACAGAGGAACATCAGAGAATTACCCTGAAAGAAATTGGCTACAATGCTCTCCTAACAGTCTGTTATGGGAATGTGGGACCCTCACAAACAAGCCTACCGGTAAATCAAAAAGCTTGAAGGGGTTGAACAGTATAACGGACCTCAGCTTTATTTTCAATGACCACCGCAGGACAAGCAGACATGATGAACCAGCTCAAGTGGCCAGCTTTAACAATACATTTTCAAACTATTCTTTTAGCTTACATGAGATGGTATAAGGACTTAAAAATGAGCTGCACATTAAATATTCCAGTAATAATTTTTGTTACCCACCAAAATCAACCAAGTGACAGGATATGGTATCACGCAGGGATAGTAATTCTAATTTACAAAAGCATCTCAATGCTTAAAAGAAGAGTTGTAAAATAACACAACTTAAAAAGGAAAAACATGAAAGTAAATTGAAAGGAACCTACAAGGAAACCTACAACTGAAAAGTACATGCACAATACTACAAAAATGTGTGTTTTCTTAAATAATGACACTTTTACACTACAATTGCACGAAGCAGAGGTGCAACAATATTAATTTGAATGCAATAAAATAAAAGCCTTAATGCCCATAATACATATTTTAATTACCTTTGTATTAGTGTCTACATGTTTAAAACCAGTGCCTTTAATATGATTTTTTTAATTAGTTCATTTTATGTTAACAAGAAAGTTACGTTTATCTTTTTTTTAAAGAAGAACTTGAAGAAAAAACAAGACGTCTTTGTGCATTGGACTTATGACCAAGGAGAAACAAAATGAACTAATAAACAAATGTAAAGAAATAGCGGTACACATTAAAAAAATATTGAAGGTCTCGTTATAAAAAACAGGAAATTGATAACAGTAAAGTGGATGACGAATATTGATATTTCCTATATTATATGCATATTTGGGTTTTTGAAGTTCATGTCAGATTTTGTAATTTCATCATGATTTAATAATTGCATGTCCATTAAAAGGCCCTCACATCCTTCCTCCAAAAAAGAGTCAAGACAATTTCTTCAGAAATGCAATGTCATTGCCAGTACTACATGATGTTTTCAAATAACAAAATATGATCATTTCAAATTTAGAATACGATTAAATAATTCTGCCTTGAAAAAGACTAGATCCATTCTCACATAACTCTGTACCCGTTCTCCTTCTTCTTGATATCTTTCACATGATTTTGCTACAAATAAAATACAAGTACTCTCTCATATGCAGCAATCCTTTACAAAAAAGAAGAGTCCTGTCGATATATGCAGCTTACATATTATTTGAATACCTCTTTCTTGAAAAAAAATTCTCACTAAAAGTTACGTCATGTAGGTACATCATCGTGCTGATTAGTTCATATGGCATTAATGTCTTTTGGCAAGACATTAATCTGCATTTGCCACTCTCCACCCAGGTGAAGTAGATGGGTACCCAGTAGGAAGAAGATCCATGAATGCTTTACCGCCATAATTATTATGACAGCTCAGCTACAGCCAGGGTAATACTATGATACTTTGTATTAAAGACCGTCAATACTACTGGGCCAGAAGGGATTAGACCACACAGCGAGGTCACTGACAGGTGGCTATCTCACTAACTCAGCTCTCAACTAACATAAGAAAAAGAGGATCACGGGGGACGAACAGGTACCGATCGGGGAAGTTTTCTATATAGAGGGAGCAGGTAGCTACAAGTAGGACAGTGGGGCTTTAAGCGCAGTAGAGTATATTTATTTAGTAGCTGCGCTATATAAATTGACCTACCGGTATTATTATTTAGTATTATGGTGCTCTTACATCTGCTCTGGTGACAACTTCCCTAAACTTGACTTCTTCAATAGGGTAATACTCCAGTCACACCAATTTTCTATTCACGTTTGGAAATTATATCTCAGAACTGCATATTCTCACGATTTTCATGGTCGCAGCTACCATTGTATGGCCGTAGGCGCTATTTGAAATTTATCGGGAGTACCAAAAAATGTGATATTTTAATTCTCGAAATCCTTAGCTTTTTAGAGCCAAGTTTTTTCGAAGTTCTTATTCTAACACTAAGTTTCACAATGGTAATGCACATTTTAAATTTCATAATTCAATCCTGTTCAAATATTACCAAAACCTTGTATTACCTTTAACATAGCAAATTATTATTGGGTGATTGGTACTGGGTTAAATTGTCAGAGACTTTTCAATTCAATTTTTTACAGAAATTCAACATGTGAAATCTAACATCAGATCACCATTTTGAGGGTAAAGGTGCTTCAACAGATGAACAAGTGTAAAACAGTTGAGATCCAAGCATAAACAGATTTCCTGAAACTACGAGAATATAAACTACACCAACACTATAAATACTCCTATACAAGTAACATACCGGTACACTGTTTCATAGTCCAATATGGAGGTAATAATGTTTAAATATTAAAGCAAGTGGCGTAGCATTGGTCCAGGCATTGGCATCATGGTGGGGGATCGGAGGAGGGGGAGGGGGAGGGGGACGGGGAGGGGGATATCAAGAAGATGACAGGAATGAGGACAAGGTCATAGTGTGGGAGGGTGTGTTATCCCCACTTCCACATTGAATTTCCCCCTCTTCCTTTCTTTCACCCCAACCCCATGCCTCCCTGGAGCTACGCCACTCCAAGTATAAAGCGATGTCTCACGATGTCTCACTGGAAAGCATCATCCTCAATATCATGAGAGAAGTGGTAAAAAATTAATGCCACATAAATATTACCACGGGAGACACGGATAGTATAGGAATTTCAAAACCCTGTGGAAGCAGCTTGATCCATTTCCTCTACATGTATATCTCCACACCAAACTCTTTGCTAAAATGGACAAAACAGGCGCGCAGAAACATGTAGGTGATATAAATCACACGCAAAACACAGGAGAAAGACTCATACTCGGTGCTACGGCAGCCAACCCTCAGGCAGACACCGAGGTCAGCTCGCCAGGTAACTCTTGAGGTCGTTCTCGATCACGGCAAGGCTAAAGGTCACGAAATCTACTGGAGTTCTCGCGGTAGTCTGATGGAATGGTGAATTGGGCGGGGTTGATGTTGTCCCTGAATTGAAACGCTTGGAAGGTTACACGGGCAGTGATCGTTGGCAGGACGGGAACATCTGAGGGTAGACCACAAAAGAAAAACATACTCGAAGAATGTACAACAGTGAAAAATGTATAATAAAGTATAAAGACCGCTCAAGGGTCTTTATAGGCAGGTGGTCTTTATGTACAGGTCCCTCTGGTACAGGTTTCAATGAGAAACCAAAGGGAAACAAAAAATATGGTCTTTTTATACAGGTGGGTGCTAAAGCAGGTTTGACTCTACTTAACTTTCATCAACAATATATAGTAGAACGGCACCACATGAGACTTTAGTAACTTGGGCAAGACTGCTTCAAGAAATTCATGTGCAAATACAATTTGGTCCATAAACTAGCTGCTACATGTTTAAAACTGACATTATAAAAAAGAATGTTGATTGCCGACAAAAATCATGTCATCCACATCGTATACTTATTTCCTGATCATTACTTGAAGGATTGCAATGCCGGTAGGTCAGAGGGTTGAGATAGTTTGGGACACTAATTTTTTCAGGTTTAAGTACTTATCCTCATTTCAGGAAAAATTTTAAAGGGATAGTTGAGTTCTGTTGCAGAGGGCACTACACAAAATAATTTTTTTGTGAGATAATGAAAAACTGAGTGTCAAATTTGAAAAAACATAATATTTAAATGACAAAATCATCTGTTTGATCAAAATCGGTTCAGAGACGGCTGAAATATAACGATTTCTAATACTTGTCTACCACCACAAATATTAGATATTTTGAAAAAATTTGAAAAAAACGTTGAAAAAAACGAAATAACGCCTTTTACGTTGTATTTCAGCCAATGCCGATGTTGGCTTTTTTGTTAGCATTTTCGTGTTGCTTATATTACGCACAACCAGCCGTCCCATATGTTGTTATCTTTAATCAAATAATTAATTAACAGTCACCATGTTTTTTTGAAAGTGGAGCTGAATTGGTATGATCGTATTGGCTAAATTTCACACATTTTGGGGTCTAAAATTACCTTCATAGCAATTTGAGGTTCTAAAAGGGCACTAGAAATGTCATAAATAAGAATAAGAGCAATAACCATGCACTTTGAAGGCATTTGCGGTCTGAAAACAGAACTCAACTATCCCTTTGATATGTTGGTCTCCTGACATCCAGAAGGGCCCTTTCTAATGCCATGTTAAAGGTACTATGTCCCATTTGCAGGCCAAAAAAAATGAAAACGTTACATTCCAACTGCATTTGAAAGATAATACTAATTTAGAACTTCCCTAAAAAAGGTGGGGCTTGAAAATGTCTTCAAGTGGGAAAATAACGACAATTAGTTGTCAAATCGACTTTAGGGCTATAGAGCCCAAAAGTAATAGTCTTGATTTTCAGACAATTGTACCGAATGGTCATACGTTTTATGCTGCGCAAAGATTCAATCAGTTTAATCTTGGCCGTCACAAGAAGTGGGTTATTGATGTAGACAAATACTCATGTACCCTTTACAACTCTTTTCATGTATGTTATTACCAAAGAAGAAAAAAAGCCAGTCAGTCACTCAATAGTGTCTGACAGTGAAGTCTAGCAAGTAAACAGTTTTCCTTGCATAATTTGAATATGAGGACACTGCTAACGTTTAAATTTCACAGATACGACATACATGACATATTCATAATTCCTGCAAAGTTCTACAGCATTTGAGGTTGGCTGCAAAAGGGACATAGTACCTTTAATCTATATTGTATGCCATTTCATCTGTAGTTGTTTCTCCCAGTATTAAAATGCATCCAACTTTTGCTCTGGCAACAGATGTGATTGGATGTTGGGTTTATACATTTAATGTCAGATTTAGGGTTGAAGTTAGAAAATCAATTGGTGTTGGAAAATTGATCACAGAACAAATGTACAATTCTGTATATTCCAACTGAAATAAATAGGTACCTTGTAGAAGGAAAATCCTTGAATGCTTGATTGCTGTAATAGCATTTAGGATTTAGCCAGGGCACAATCGGATTTCTTTACATTCCAACTGAAATAAATAGGTACCTTTCAGAAAAAAATCCTTGAATGCTTGATTGCTGTAATGGTATTTGAGCTTCAGCCAGGGTAGTATTGGAGCATCAAAAGCAGAGTAAAAAACAACATTTTTCCCCCTTCTTTTTTAAAACTAATGTGTGTGTGTGTTACAGTGTTACAGACGTGTATCAATCAGATATGACTATATAAGTCTGGGGACTGACCTTTAATGTCATCATTTGAAAGACGAGATTCATTTTCGAACCCAAGTCAATTTGTAGGCATAGACAGAGAGCTGACCATTCAAGTGAACATACCGCTAGACCAATTTAACTCACAATTCCAATAGATTACTCACCTATTTTAATTGGAAAACCTGGTGGAAGTTTCATCTGGACGAAGTCTCTTAACTTGTTGAAGTGCTTCATGGAGGTCAGCACTTCAAGCATGTTCAGTAAGTCTGTCACCTCCATTGGGAAGTCTTCACTCTGTTCCAACAAAGATCAAACCATGAAACCAAACATGAACATATGAAAACCTGAAGACGGAGTTAGAAGAGTTCTATGATACCGGTACATCCAAATACACGTATTATCTCTTTATATGCCACACAAATAATCACCCTGTGCCACATTATGTTCAGTAAGTCTGTCACCTCCATTGGGAAGTCTTCACTCTGTTACAACAAAGATCAAACCATGAAATCAAACATGAACATTTGAAAACCTGAAGAGTTAATAGAAGAGTTCCACGATACCGGTACATCCATCGGGAAGTCTTCACTCTGCTCGATAGATTATACAAGAAATTCAAACATGATCATATGAAAACCAGAAGAGTTCTATGACACATCCAAATACCTGTATTGTTTACCAGAGGGATAGCTTCCTGCCCCCCCCCCCCCAACTCCATGAACGGAGGGAGACCATGCGTGTTCCAAAACTCTCCGGCTCGTAACAAAAGAAAAAGGTCTACCCGTATTGACTTTACACACCGGACTTTTGCTGAAAAGGGGGGTGCTGAAAAAGTCTTGTTTAACAAAAGAAAAATGTTGACCCGTATTTACTTTACACACCGGACTTTTGCTGAAAAGGGGGGTGCTGAAAAAGTCTTGTTTAACAAAAGAAAAATGTTGACCCGTATTTACTTTACACACCGGACTTTTGCTGAAAAGGGGGGAGGGGGGGTCGCTGGGAACATGCATATGCGTACCCTAAATAACACTGAGTGGGGGGCCGGGGATAGCTTCGGTCTACCAGTACTTGTTCGTGAATGTGTCTTGACCTACACATGCATTGAGGTAAATTTCAACTCGCATGCATTGATAAATTTACGTCACCATCACCATATCAACATTGTCAGCATCACAGTATTACGATGATGATCAATGCATGAGTTAAAATGTATATTCTAACTTATTCATCGACGTAAATTTTGACTTACCATGGCAACTGTTGCTTTGAACATCTTTCTCATCTCTTTGCTGATCTGAGGTCTCCCAAGTAGGGTTAAGGCTCTATAATTGGAGGAAAATGAAAGTGTACCAGTTCAATTTGTGATTGAAAAGCATGCCTGTACATGTGTAAGACAACCGGCTGGAATGCTCTCCAGTGGAGCAGCTATCACACATAGAACATTTAGAATAGCAACTACATTTAACGATCAGGATGGAAATAATTTGTGAAGTCCTAAACAAATGTAACAATTGTAACTATTGTTATTATCACTACTATTATCCTTTACATCATACAATATATCTCACCTGCTCTGTCACTCTCTCCACCAGTGTACTTCTCCCATGTCACCATCATCATCCTCATCATCATCACCACCACCACCACACTATCATTACAATCATCACCATCATCAACACAATCATCATCATCATCATTATCATTATCATCATCATCATCATCCTCATCATCATCCTCCTCCTAATTCCTTCTATCATCTTACCTTCCTCTCTCAGCACCGATATACTCCTCCCATGTCATTATCATTATCATTATCACCATCATCATCATCATCATCATCATCATCATCATCATCATCATCCTCATCACCACCACCACCACACTATCATTACAATCATCATCATCATCATCATCATCATCATCATCATCATCATCATCATCATCATCATCATCATCATCATCTTTACTTCTACCTTCTTACCTTCCTCTCTCAGCACCGCTGTACTCCTCCCATGTCATTATCATCATCATCATCATCATCATCATCATCACCATCATCATCATCCTCTTCACCACCACCACCACCACACTATCATTACAATCATCATCATCATTATCATCATCATCATCATCATCATCATCAACCTCATCATCCTCCTCCTCATCTTTACCCCTACCATCTTACCTTCCTCTCTCAGCACCGCTGTACTCCTCCCATGTCATCACTGACTCAGGAGGTCGAGGTAATGAAGGTCTTCTTTGGGTCTGAAAACAAAGAAAAACGCATGTACATGTAAGTAATCACAAAAAAGGAAGTCTCACCATCTACCCTAAACAAACATTCATAGTCCCTGAACAAATTATAATGAAGTCTACATATATTACCAGGGCCGGTATTCAATTCAATACTTAGCGTAAGTAAGAAATTTACTAAGTAAATGGCTAAGTTAAGTAATTGACTTATCTCGTATTAAAATCACATTTCAGACTTAATATACTTACGTAAGACACATTCTAAGTAAAATACTTACTGATAAGCATTGTGACGTCACACGGTCAATCAAAAGTAATGCACAATTGATGCATTGCAATAAATGCACGCTGATATATTTGTGCGCAGGATATAATACTGCGTAAGAAAACCATATGCCTGCCAATCAAGGCCTCCAAATAATTGGCTTAAGTCTGGTATGGAGTTGGCTTAGATTTAGAGTAAAATACTTAGCCAAAAGTGTGAATTGAATACCATAAATGGTTAAGTATTTTATCTAAGCCAAATACTAAGTAAAAAGCTGAAATTGTGCACTGAAGTATTGAATTGAATACGGGCCCTGGGCTTTAAATTATCAATTAATAAAAATATATATGTATTAATATTATTGCTATCATTTTATTTCTAGTTATTTATTTGTTAATTAATTTATTTATTATTACTATTTTTATTATTAGCACTTTATTCCCTAAAATATAACTTCTGATAAAGTTTGAAGATTCCTAAAGAAAACCATAATTTGTCAAATCAATGTCTGACAAGGGATCTTCTGCAGGTGGTACAGAATGAAATACTGGTATTTGTCTTTGCGTACTTACCGGGAAGCAATCGACGGAAGGGGAACCTTTACTTATACTCTCTACGGCTGATTTATTCCTTTGTATATCTTCGTCTGATAAATGCTCTCTCCTACAGTCAAAACAATGAAACAAAATGCAATTCATGGTAACATGAAGGTCAGACATACCGGTACATTACAATGATATTTGATCAAGGATATAAATTTCCAGAGATACAGTCAGGGTTGTGGCAGAGTTTTAGGTTAGAATTAGTTAAGATTACAGTTAGGTAAAGTGTTGGATTCGGGTTGCAGTATGGAGTTTGGATAGCACTAAAAATAACAGTGGAAAAATTGTCACTAAAGCATGTGTACAATACATGTTTATTTAATACACAAAAGTGAAATTATTTTTTTATAATTTATTTTACTCATTCTAGAACATCAATAAATTTCTGTAGTATATAATATATATATATATATATATATGGTATCAGATAATTACTTTGTCTCCCACTTCTTCTTCGTCCTCTCCTCCTCCTCCTCTTCTCCTTCTCCTCCCCCTCCTCCTCCCTATCATCCTCCTTTTTCTCTTCATTTTTTCTCTCCTTCTTCTCCCTTTTCCCTCTCCTTCTTCTTTCCTCATGTAATCTTTTTAAAGGCTATTCTATCATCTTCTTTGAAATATAAATATTCTCCAATATTTGGAGACATCAAAACATTTTCCCCTTTTCCAAAATTCAATTCCAATTTGTATGGCAGCACACCTGGAGGAGAGAGCAAGTGCTGCCTCTATACTCTCTTACTCTCTTACCTTTTTCTTGACTCTATAATGACTCCGCCGACGTCGTAGAAGTCGGCATAGAAGCTGCCGACGAGCTCTCGTTTATCTCCCCTGAACAACCAGCCGCTTTGAGATCGGTTGAACGTGATGGGCTTGGTGGAGAGGTTCACCGTAACAATGTCGCTGCTCATCAGGATGTCAACCTCTTCTTCTAGCTCAACATCTGATTGCTGGAATTAATGGAGAAAAAAAAGGAACATTTGTTTTAGTAAATCCTGAGGAAAAAAGGTCTATGAAGTACATTATCATGAAAGATAGGGCATAAAACATTGAAATTTGACATTGCTCTGGATTGGGTGTGATGCTAAACTCAAATTGTTTCATAATTATTTGTACATAATACAATAACATTTTGAAAGTGGAAGGGCATTTAAAAAGGATCTTACTTATATGTATGATCCATTAATAGATGTCTTTATACACATTTTAAAAGAAAGAACAAAAAGAAAGAGATAGAGAGTGAAAAGGATAGGAGAAATGACAGAAAAGGAAACACACAAGGCAGAAAGAGAAAGAGGGAGGCAGACTGGGAGATTACTAAATAAAAAGATATAGAATCAAAGGAAAACATACAAGAGTGAGAAGAACTTGAATTGAAGAATTGGCTTTCAATTTCTTAATCAAAACAAAATTTCTGGGTCAGGGGCAGTAAAAGCCTTTAGTCTTAATAAAAAATCTGAGATAAAATATGCCATTCACAAGAACACAGCTTACCTCATAAGATAATCTTTGGTAGACTTTACTCTCGTTATCGAGAAACACCAGCGACTTCTCCGCGGTCACCGTACCGTCAAAGAGGAATGTCAGGTCACCCTTCTGCCATTTCATCTCGGAGAAATCTACAAGGGTGGTATCGACGCGGATCTGGGCGCCCTTCTTGTAGATGCGACAGGTGTCGGACGGGAGGATTCGGGATACCAGAGGTACTGAGGAGGGAACAGACGGAGATACAAGATACAAGATATTTAATTTGGTCTTTGCAAACAAGTTACATAGAAATTTGGTTTCCACTGGCGTTACAGTAATATTTTAAAAAATACATTATTACAAGAAATAATTACATCACGTTTATAGAAATAGATGAAATAATGAACAAATACATGCAAAAGATAACGAAGCGACAAAAATAGTCATTGGTACTTCAAATCATGAGTTTCAAGATTAAGCCTTAATCATCGGTATTTCAAATCATAATACTTTTGACGCAGAAGTTTAAACGTTTGACCTGTGAGTTGAATTTATGAACAGAGTCAGGTACAAATGAACATCTGAATCGTGAAAGGGGGGTTAGGGTGGGGTGAAGTCAGATACCAGAACGATTAAATGAATAAAATGAATGAAGTGGATGGGTATTGTCTTTCATGATTGAAGAAGTTTAGTTCATGTTTCTTTATTAAATCTACGTCAATGGATCATTCTCAAAGTAAATGAACAGACCTGCACATATTAAACCAACAGAATAAATATCATTCGTACATATGAAATCTAATGAAAGTTATTCTTCAGTATCATGCACAGCACTCTCTTCACCCGCTCTTTCTTCCTGTCTCCTCTCCTCCTTTGTAAGGCCGGTATCATTTCAAGCTCTGCTTACGATATCGGTCTTCTGCATTCTCCCCCTTTTCTTTATTTTCAAATACGATTAATTGTGATATTGATTATTTATATTTATTTATTTATATGAATTACTACTTGTATTACTTATCATTATATTGCTAAAATGTATTCATTGTTATTTTTGTTATTGTTTATGGAAAATGCAGAAATAAAAAACTTGAAACTGAAAACTGAAACTAAACATTGTAAGAAAAATTACAGTCGAATCATGTACGCGCATGTAACAGGACAGGTTAAAAACAAAAAGAATGTGAAAATAAGCATTGATATACCCATATACATGTACATTATATATCCATGAAAGTGCTTGACAATTGTATACATTTTCATTTTCAATACTATTGTTTAGCATGTTGAATTTTGTTTACAAATTCCTAAAAGAACTGTTACATAATTTATAAGAAAATAAATACAGTTCACAAAGACTCATACTATAACATACATGTACATGCATGCATATTTACTTTAGATGTATAAGGTATGTATGTCTACTTTATCATTTTCAAATATCTATGATAATTACTCAATGGGGAAATGCTTGACATACATGGGTATGAAAAGAGAATCAGATATTTTTTCAAGGTTCCTTTCTTTTTAGCGTATTAATATCTTTGTTTACACATTTCAACAATTCCTAAAACATTGCTCCCCCTTCTATATTCACTCTACTGCTTTTTGGTGAATCATAAAAATCTTCCTCTATCAATGTAAAGTGCAATTCTAAAATCATTCAACTACCGTAAATAACGTTGTATAAACCGCCCTCGTGTATTAACCGCACCCCTCTTTTTTTTTTTTTTTTTTTTTTTGCCGAGATTTTTTTTTTTTGTGTGTAAGATCATTACGGTACTGTAAATTAAAAAACAGTAGGGACCTAGGATAGAACCTTGTGGTACACCATGTAATAGAAAAAAAATTGGAGGAATTATTATTATAAACTACATATTGAGTTCTATCAGAAAGATTACTTTCAAACCAAGATGACAGACAAATTTGAGTGTTGTTCTAGTTTCCGAGTGGTGAGTCAACACACACGATTACCGAGCCGGGAGACATTGCCAGGCATAGCGCCAGGTGGAGGGGCATAAATTGAAACTTAAAAACCGCATATAAACCGTGTATAAACCGCACCCCCGACTTTGAAATTTTTTCGGCGGCAAAAAAGTGCGGTTTATACACCGTTATATACGGTATAAATATTGTTTGTAAACATATTAGGATACGCATGACCAATACTTTTGGGTCCTTGCCAGTACTACACTATGGATCTACTTCAAGCAAATGTTATTTCTGTATGGTGTTTTTGATACTTTCTCCCACGCGGTGTATACGTACATGTACAACCTAAAATAGTCTAGTGAA